>QANY01013467.1:90080-110530 GCA_003255025.1 Datisca glomerata
CCCCCCCCCCCCCCCTCACTCCCCCCCCACTAAGTATGTCTCAACCATTGTCGCCCACCGCATCCCTTTAGAGCTCAACTTAACCACGTTGTAATGCAAACTCTCCCTTGGGCATTGGCATAACTCTTACCTAATCTATTGATAAATCCCAAAATTTTTGAAAAATTATAGAAAATAATCAGATCCGTTGTTAAATAAACAACAAAGCTATCCCAAAAGGACTTCTCTTGTTGGTTGGATGATGAGAATCTGGATCATTGGCGAGCACGATGGCTCCTAGGCGTGCACGAGACAGTTTTTGAGCCATCGAGATGGGATAATTTTTTTAAATCGTTCCGTCCCGTGTAGAGGGAAAATCTCCAGCGGAACGAGAGTGATTTTTTCCCTGTGTTTTTGGGGTGCCTTTAGTTGAAGTTTTTAGTTTATTGTTTAGGGATATGGAGAGTTATTACTAAAAAGTATAAATAATAATTTAAAAATTTGACTAAATTATAAATGTTAGAAATTAATTATAGTTTAAAAATTAAAAGAATTAAGGTCAAAATTTAAAATAATAAATGTTAAAATTAAAAATAAAATACTATATATACACACTTCGGGATGAGATAAAGTTGAGACGGAAAATTTATGTCCCGTCCCGCACGAGACAGAAAATTTGTGTCCCATCCGTTCTGATTGAAACAAAAACGCCGTCCCTTCACTCAAATCGAGATAATTTTTTAAAAGCGGACAATTTTTCTTGAAAACACTTGCACACCCCTGATGAGTCCAAAATTATACATCCTATATTAACAGTAGCACACATTTGAGGGAACAGACTTCATTGCAAATGACATTGCTTAACAGTAATACGTTGTTTAAATAATGATGTTACGTGTAAGATAAAGTATAAAGACATTTAAATAATTACAAACAGAAGTTAAAAGAAACATTAAAAAAATACTCTAGATTGTAACAGCCTAACCTACTATTGATTTCAATAACTTTATTATATGTGAAAATATGATTAACAAAATAAAATATATTTTAGGATCTTGTTGTTTAAATGAGCTGCAAATATAATAGAAGATGCATAACCGGGTTTTTTAAATTAAATAATTATATGTGAGGTTGTCAATTTTAAAATTATGAGTTTGAATCTCATATTGTATTTTCTCCCTATTGATAAAATAAAAAAAATAGAAGTGACTTATTTTTTATTCTGCAGTTTAAGCCGAAATATTAATTAATTTAGTTCACATAGAAAAAGACGTTAATCTGTTTAATTTTTAAACATATACTTTTCCTGAATGGAAAAATGATATTTCGCTGTAATCACGTACAAATCCTTGCTAGTTCCTAAATCCTACTACCTCCACAAGTACCCAAATATTCCTGCGCATGAGAATAATATATATATATTGTGTGACTTTAGCACTCTTCAAATTAATCTACTAATTGCATATATGGTATTGGGAAACACATCAAAATTATGTTCACATTCATTTGTAATTAAATTTTGATCAAACGCGTGCATGGTAACAAATTCTTTTTTATTTATTTATAGGTTGGTTCAAAACATATATATTTGGGATAAAGATTAACTGTAAACATTCAAGAATGTAAAATCATGAATGATACGAGAGTTTTATCAAATTCTACCACTACAAAATAGTTTAATTAGTAGTCACAAACTAATAGATAACGAGTTCAAATATCTTTTCTATATTGCGGTTAAATTATTGAACAGATAAAAAATATCCGTTACTATGTGGATAAAGGGGACCTATCTAAGGCTCGTAGAAAGTGGTAGAAAAACAGAAACGAGTTACGGGCTGAAGTCACGAGACACTCATAAACAGATCATCACTTCAGGAATGGGGGATCATCGCTTTAAGAACGGGAGATCATCACCTCAAGAACATAGATCATCGCTTCAAGGACGGGAAAGAACATTAGAACGGAAAACATAGGTTCAGACCAACGATCAAGTGACTGTAGTTGATTGAGTAAAATGAGTGATCCGGATAAGACATATTTGATAGGCCACCAAGTGGTTATGACTGATTGGCTCGAAACCATAAGAAATCTTCAAGTGGCTGTGATTAATTGACGGCTAAGCGATACAGATAAGAAATGAGAAAGGGAAAGGGACTCATACCAAGTAGGATAATCCCACGAATGGGTGTAAACCCTAGGCATAATGAGTGCCTCCTTTTATATTAATTATTTTAATCAGACCCATCAAATTTAGAAAGCCTATATAAAGCCAATGTATTCCATGAAAAGGCAGAATTCAAGACAGTTGAGGCATATACAACACATAACATTGGCCCCTTATAATCTCTTGCTCCTAAAATCTCACCCTTTCTCATTAATACACACATAAGTTTACCTTTATTAATACTTTTCTTTTAATCTTTAAATTAGTGGAAAAAATTCTTTACATTTTGCTGCTTTCATTGAGAGTTTGAGAAAAAAAACTCAAGAAATCTATCCTACAAACTATAAAAAAGCCTAGAATAAGATCCAACACAACTCTAAAGGGAGACAACATGCCCATATATGAAGATGCGCACGCAGATCAACCAACCCTACCCACAGAAATGCTGCAGATAATACTAAACGGGATGTATGAGATGGAAAGAGGGCACAATAAAACAATGCACAATGCATGGCGGGATGTGCAAGAGAAAACCAACACACTACAAAAGGAACTCGCAAAAACGCAAGCAGAGGTCAACCAGGAGGGTGAATGATGTTGAACGGGAAAACATCGATGAACAGAAAACCATTCTGAGGGCAACCAACGAGACGGGAGGCGAGAGGACCGCAAGAACAGTAGAAACATGCAACAGGAAGAAGAAGTCCAGTCGCAAAACCTTGTGAAAGAAACTACGGGAGACGCTCGACAATCCTGAGTCATGTCAAAGGAAGTGATCGGAGAGCTGTTCGACCAAAAGATGACGGAGATAAGGAATCTCGAGAGTACGGGAAAAAATGACCTTGAATCTCTTATCTGGACGCCACTAAGCCCATAGCAGCACCCCCAAAAAATTTGTTGCGTCCAGGTTCAAATGCTACGAAGGGAAGTCTGATCCCGTAGACCATCTTCGACGATTCAGACAAGGCATGGCAATGTACTAACACGATGACAAGTTGATGAGTAGAATGTTTCCCACCAATTTGGATGGGACTACTTTGAAGTGGTACCATTCCTTACCGATACACTCGGTCACGAGCTTCGTTATTATGTCCTATGTTTTCATAGAACAATACTCAACGAACCGTCATGGAAGACTCGAAACACTTAATGATGATCTCTACCAAGGAAGGGGAGTCCTTACGGGAGTACACACCACTTTAAAGATAAAATGGTCAAGGTCGAGAACCGCGAAGATCGGTTTGCCAGATTGGCCTTCCGATGAGGTCTGGACCCAAGGTCACCCTTTTTTGAGGACATGTTAAAGGTGAAGCCCCTTTCCATGGCGGAGATTTTCCAACAGGTGCGAGCCTATATTACCTTGGAGGAAGAAAATAGGAGTATGCGAAGAACAGTCCAACGGAAAGAAGAAGAATCTCAAAAGCGGGAAAGAAGTGTAAGACCTGAAAAAATGAAGCTGAAGAAACAGAAAGAACGGGTGGGAAGAAGATCCAACAAGACAGGAATAGCCACTGGAGGTGAGATTTTGACAAAATCCACCCGAGGGACAGAGTCTACACATCATTGACCATCCTGGTCAGCCAGATACTAGAGACAATTAAAGACAAATCTTAGCTGAAAAGATCAGCCTCGTTCACCAAAGAACCTAGCTACAGAGATAAAGACAAATATTGCTCATATCATAATAGCAATGAGTATTACACGCGAAACTGTCTTCAACTCAAAGACTATATTGAGCAGCTGATCAAAGAAGGATGCCTCAGACAATTTTGTGAAAAAAGATGAACAGAAATGTGAAACTGAGAAAGACAGTCAAGAAGAAAATAGGAGGGATAATGGGGAGTAGCCCCTTCGCATCGTCGACACGGTTATATCATTAACCGAACAAGAAGGGGTGATAAGAAAGGAAATAAAGATATACTGCAAGCGGCCAACGTTAGAAAGACATAAGCAGAAGTCCTTAAACAACAATGAGGACTCATCGCTAGAGTTTAATGACTCTAATCTGGAACATGACGAACACCACAACGGTTCCTTCATCATTTCAATACAAGTTGGCAACTACTTGTTAAAAAGGGTCATGGTGGACGATGAGAGTGCGGTGAACATCCTATATCATACGACCATGGAAAAAATGTCCATGGGGGGTCACAAGTTACAAGGGGCTTCACAGTCGTTGATCAGTTTCAACGGGGCCATCAGCTGCTCAGAAGGAACTTTAGCTCTCCCGATGAGCGCATATCCATTTAATTATATGAGCGAGTTCATGGTACTGAGAATAACTTCATTGTATGACACAATCCTTGGAAAGACCTAGATCCATAAAATGAATGTTGTACCCTCAATATTCTACCAAGTGTTAAAGTACCCATCACTAGAAGCAGTGAAAAAAATAAGAGACGATCAAGCCGCGACTTGTATCTGTTTAGTGACCACTTTAAAATTCGCAAAGAAAAAGGCTACAGAAAAGGCCAAAGGAAAAATACCCATGGATCTATAGCAATTACAGGAAAACTGGCAAGACGACCTAAGGTACGAGGCGTGAGAGTAAATGGGGCCCATATGCTTGTGATAAGGGACCTAGAAAATAACTAACATTGACACCCATCTCAAGGAAAATGAAAAAAATGAAGTTGATAGAATTTTTAAGGGAAAACAAAGATATATTTGCAGCAGCAGCACATGAGATGCTCGGAATTTCAGAAGATATCATATGCCACAGGTTGAACACGGATCCCACTGTGAAACATGTGAAACAAAGAAAGAGAAGCTTCGCTCCTGAACGGAACCAAGCGATCAAATAGGAGGTTGAGAAGCTCTTAGCAATAGATTTCATAAAAAAATTGAACTACCCTGAATGGATTGCTAATGTGGTAATGGTACAAAAGAAGAACGGGAAGTGGGGGATCTGCGTCGACTTCACTGACCTAAACAAAGCATGCCCAAAAGATGAATACCCGCTATCAAAGATAGATCAAATGGTAGACACACTTCAGGGAACAAACTGCTCAACTTCATGGATGCTTACTTAGGTTACAATCAGGTGAAAATGTTCCAACCCGATCAGGAAAAAAACTTCCTTCATTACTGAGTACGATGCCTATTGTTACAAAGTCATGCCCTTTGTTCTAAAGAATACAGGAAAAACTTATCAAAGATGGTAAACAAGATCTTCCACGAACAGATAATAAAGAATATGGAAGTCTATGTTGATGGCATGTTGGTCAAAATTAAGAAGAGGGAAAAGCACATTCAGGATCTTGAAGAAGCCTTATCTGTTCTAATGCAAAATTCCATGAAGCTAAACCCGAAGAAGTGCACTTTTGGAGTGTCGGCGGGAAAGTTCCTTGGGCACCTAATTACACAATGAGGACTCAAAGTAAACCTGGACGAGGTAAAGGCGATCATAGAAATGAGGTTCCCGCGGTACCTCAAAGAAATCCAAGGGTTAATGGGAAGATTGGTCACCCTGAACAGGTTCATCTCCAGGTCAACAGATAGATTCAAGCCTTTCTTCGAAAGGTTATGAAAAAACTTCACGAACGGTTGGAATGAGGACTTTGAAGAAGCCTTTACCAAGGTTAAGGAGTACCTGACTACCCCCATTTACTCTCCAAACCTACTCCTATCGAGCAACTTATGTTGTACGTAGATGTCTTAACAGGGGCAGTCAGTACAGTATTCATCAAAGAAGAAAAAAGGAAACATAAATATGTATACTTTGTAAGTAAAAGTCTTATCGCGGTGAAAACGAGATATAAACCAATGGAGAAGCTAGTACTGGCTGTTGTAACTGCATCATAGAAGCTAAGGCCTTACTTCCAAGCCCACAACATCAAGGTATTGACCGATTCTCCCATTAAAAGCCTCATACACTCGACAGAGGCAAGCAGGAGAATAGTAAAATGTTAATTGAGTTAAGCCGATCAGTTACGAGCCCCGGACTTCAATAAAAGGACAGGCGTTAGCAGATTTCATTGCAGACTTCACAGAAGGGGAAGTTGAACGGGAAACCCACCAAACGGGAGAAGATGAAACTTGGAAACTTTTTGTGGACGGTGCTTTGAATAGTAGATGAGGATGAGAATGGATGGTGGCACAAACTCCATTCGAGGAAATATTGGAACATTATATCTCCTTCGAGTTCAATGCGTCAAATAATGAAGCGGAGTATGAAGCACTGATCATGAGAGTATCCCTGCTATGAGAATATGAGGTAATTAAGGTTAAAATTTTCTGTGATTCCATGTTAATCGTGAAGCAGGTCACGAGGGAGTGCGTACCAAAAGATGAACGAATGGTGAATTACTTGCAACGGGAAAAAGATCTCCTTAGTATGCTAAAACTTATGAGATCCAACAAATTCTTAGAACTGAGAAAGTACATACTTATGCCCTGCCAAACCTAGGATTTTCATTACGCATCCCTTATAAAAGGAATGTCCCCGTAGAAATTCTGAAGGAACCAAGCATCCCGCTCCCGTGGGCTAACGTGGCTGATGTAGAAATTGAACGGGAGCTCAGTTGGCAGAACGACATAATCCGCTTACTTGAAGAAAGAACGCTTCCCAAAGACAAACTACTTACCAAAAAGACGTAACAACAAATTGTTAGGTACACGATGATTAACAGGGTATTATATCAAAAAAATGTTTGCGGGACCGTACCTAAAATATCTACAAGAAAAGGAAGCCCAGTATGTGCTAGCGGAAATTCATGAGGGCATATGTGGAAACCAACTGGGGGCAGATCACTAGCCCATAAAAGTCATGAATGAAGGATACTATTGGCCCTGAATGCTTCAAAATTCCAAACAGTATACAAAAAGGTGCTGCAAATGTCTGAAAATAACCTCCGGAGAACTTAAAACCGTGACTAGTTCTTGGCTCTTCATGCACTGGGCCCTGGACGTTGTTGGGCCACTCCTGATGGTACCTTCCCAAAAATGTTTTTTATTGGCTGCTACGGATTTTTTACTAAGTGGATCGAGGTTGAAGCATTTGTCAGAATTCGTGAGGAAGAAGTAAAGAGGTTCCCATGGAAGAACTTGGTGTTCAGGTACGGGATCCCCCAGATCTTGTTATCTGACAACGGACTTCAGTTCACCGAAAACGTAGTAAGGACATTTTGTAAAGATCTGAAAATCATGAATCACTTCTCCACGCTTTACTACCCACATGAGAACGAGAAAAGTAGAAAGATCAACCCGAGTCATACTTGAAAACTTGAAGAAACGGCTGGAATTCGCCAAAGGAAAATGGATAGAAGAGCAACCCATAGTCTTATAAACATACAGATTGATCCTGAGAGCAACTACGGGAGAAACTCCGTTCGCATTAACATACAGAGCAGAAACGGTCATTCTTGTATTAATTGGAAGCCCTACCATCAGATCCGCGCTAAATGAACAACAAAATGAAGAACTCCTAAAAGAACAGTCTCAATGAACTAGAGGGAAGAAGGGAAGCAGAGATCTTATTTCCAGAAGAAAGAAACATGAATTTCAAACAGGAGAACTGGTCCTTAGAAAAATCTTCCAAATGGAAGGGAAGCTTGGGCTAACGTGGGAATGACTGTACATCATCCACAAAATAGGAGGAAAATCCATTATAGTGAGACATCTTTCCCGTGGTTTTTTCCCACAAGGGTTTTCCACGTAAAAATAGTGGCGTCAATCTTCTCTCCTCAGCCGAACCACTACTAAAAAGGAATTAAGGGCATGAAAAAATCTTTGAGATGTGCAGTTCATAAGTTCTACTCCTAGAAGGAACTAAGAGTATTAAAAAGTCATTGGGGGTAATTTATAAGTCCTACTCTCAGAAGGAACTAAGGGCATAAAAAAATCATTGGAAGGGGCAGTTCATAGTCCTACTACCAGAAGGAACTAAAGGGATAAAAAAGTATTTGAGAGGGGCAGTTCATAAGTCTTACTTCTAGAAGGAACTAAGGGCATGAAAAAAATCCTTAAGCTCTACTCTCATAAAGAAAAATAAATGGAGAAGGAGAAATTACGGAAGCGGGCGACATGAACAAACTCGCTTGCAATAAACAGAAAGGAAAATTTCAGCCTCAACAGATGAAAAGTAGAAACGGACAAAACGGGTAAACACACTCTTGCCTAGACATTTCTTAAAATAACTTCCATGTACTTAAATGACTAAGTAGTTGATGATTTTACTTAAATTTAAACCATGAGAACTATTAAAAGGAAAGGTATCTCTTGTTGCTTATAAAGTTTTACTAAAGACAAGATTGATTGATGAACTTATACTAAGTGTCAGAAAATGAAAGGAAATGGCAAAAACATATTGAGGAAATGAGTCATTTCATAAAAAAGTGAGAAAATTATAAAACAATTCCAAAAGAAAAGGTATAAGGAAATGAAAAAGTGCAAAAAAAAGGAAAAGGATGCTAAATCTCCGTGTCCTCAGGAGTAACATCAACGGGTGCTTCAGCGGTGAAAATAGGAAGCTCAGCCTCAGGATCAAAGGGCTCATCAGGAAGGGGGGACCAACGACATATGATGAGGTTTATCAATCTTGGCATCGCGGTAGCCCACCATATAGGCCATCTGCTCATACTCATCGACCATGGCCCGGTACTCAGCCGCAAGACCATCCTCCCATTCACGCGACTTAGCCAACACATACTCGACCTCGGCCAACTTTACCTTAATGATAGACATGTTCTCCCCACTCATCTCAGCGACCCTCTCTGCTTCCCGCAATGACCACTCAAGCTTCGATTTTTTAGTCATGGCCGCATCAAGCTCGAAAGTCAGACGTGCAACAACCCATTAAAGGTCAGCCTCCACCTTCTTGAGATCATCATGTTCTGAGGCAACATCACTATAAGCTTTGGTAGTCTCCATTACCTTTCTCCTACAACCGATTACCTTCTCCTCAGCAACGTGAATATCCTCCTATAACCTGTTGTGGTAAGTCATGGCCTATTCAAAAAGTGTTAGTTGGAAAGAGATTTACACAGAAAAAAATAAGGATGTAAAAACATAAAAATAAAAAAACATGCATTAGAGCGTGACTCAAACTGGTAACCTTGTCATGAATGGACATCTGGCGGAGTACATGAGAATCCACCTTAGACATAATCCCCCTTTGAACCGTGTGCGAAGAACGAGAGTCCTTCAAGAAGTTAACGTCAGCAGGAACCAGAGGAGCTGCAAGGTACCACCGCCACCTCCAAACACCCATCTCCTCAGACAGATGCGAAGAACCAGAGGAAGGGGATACTGAATTCTTAGCAGGCGAGGGAGGAGGTGTGACAATATTCTCCGGAACATGGGGAACCTCATCAGTAACGGGGGCGAGGAGATCAACAACGGGGGCAGGGAGATCAGGGACGAGGAGAGTAAAGTCCCCTGAAGTGACACCTTATGAGATGGCGTTCCTCATCTTTTGGCACTTGCCCTCGCCAGGTACCCCCCACAGATTACTCTTTAGACACTTAGACATCTCAAACTCATTGTACGTGAAACAGAATTTTGCGTCTTGTTCTTCTGCCTTCTTTTGTGCAGCTTCCCGTTGAGCCTCACGCCCTCTTTCTTCCTTAGCAAACCCCTAATCTCCCCACTCTGATTCTGAAGATTCAGAAGAGCTTGACCAGACCACTTGAGTGGAGGCGAGAATAAGGATTGCAATGGGAATGACCCGAGGGACATCTGTTGCAGAAGATGATGGGGAAACATATCAGAAATCAGAACGGGCGCAACTGCAACTTTGATCTCTCTCCTTGAGTCAAGAAGATCTCTCCAGTCTCGCTCCATACAATTATAGGAGACACGGAGTTGCGTGGCTACTTCTTTCGGGGTAAAAGATCTCTTGTTCAGATTCTTGTCTGCACAAAATAAAAAATAGGTTAGTATTTAGAAAAGATAAATGCAACAAATGAAACAATAAAACAAAAGCAGGAAATAAAAAGAAAGGGAAGCCCTGGCCACTTACTGAACTCTCCCCAGATCTGGGTAATGACCCAACCATCGTTGCCACCCCAGTTTCCACGTACAAGAATGGTACCCTCCTCCTAGCCTTTATCCCCACTAAGGAGGTTAATGACTAGTCCTTCATGCTTCTCACTCACGCGGGGAGCTAAGTAATAGGACAATCCACGCATTTTCACTATATACACACCGCATATTTCATCTACACCTATATTTAAATCATGCCTCCCATTGAGGGCTTCAACCCCTAAAAGAACCCTATAAGTACTGGGGGTATATTGAGAAGGGGCGAGATTGAAAGTACTAAAAAATTCTTGAAAAATAGGAGAGAAAGGAAGTTTTAAGCCTAATGCTATGTACATTGGGGCTAGAGAAATTTGTTAGGGATGATTGCACGGGAAATATTTAGGTATTCCTTCCCCGAAACCACAGACTACGTCTGGTAGAAAGACGTCCCAGTGAAGGGCAAGGAAGTGGTTGAATTCGTTCCTATTTCTGACCAGGGGACAATGACCTTAAATGGATGCTCCTCCATTGCTACCAAGGAAAGAAATGTGAAAACAAAAAAGTAAAGAAATAATGAATACGAAGAAGGGAAACTTACAGAAGATGGGAATGAACGTGAAATGAAAAAATGAGGGAAACTAATGTGATATAGGCTACAGACGCCAAAATCAAGTTAAAAATGTTTAATGGATTTGAAAGTGAAGAGACACTAGTTCTGAAAAGAGGAAGGGCAAACGTGAGGCGCATAGGGAAGAGGTACAATGAAATGATTACTGCCAGTCTACTTAAATGGGAAAGGCAACGACAAAGCTAAATCTGGAGACAAGAAAACCTAACAGACAGAAATACGCACGCGTATGACGATAAGATAAAGATGACATAAGACGAAATGAAATTTCTAAGGAGCATGTCAGCAAGCTTAGAAACAAGGCAATGATGGTACGTCATTTCATTATTTTAAAAATAAATGACTTTTCTTGCTCGACACTTAATATTTTACAGAATAAAAGATCCTAAACTCGATAAAAGTGAACCAAAGCCACTCTCCCAAAACTGGACGTGTGCTAAGAGCATTCATTGCACATCGACGAGCATCACCGAAGGGCAATGAAGGCAAATGAACATGTAAAAAATACCCGCTGCCGCATGGATAAAAGGGACCTCCCTAGGGCTCGCGGAAAGTGGTGGAAAAGTAGAAATGAGTTACGAGCTGAAGTCGCGAGACACTCATAACGGATCATCACTTCAGGAAAATGGGATCATCACTTTAAGAACGGGGGATCATCACTTCAAGAATGTAGACCATCGCTTCAAGGATGAGAAATAACATTAGAACGAGAAAAAGGGGTTCAGACCAACGGTCAAGTTACCGTAATTGATTGAGTAAGCTGAGTAACTCGGACAAGACAGATTGACAGGCCACTAAGTGGTTGTGACTATTGGGTCGGAACCACATAAAATCTTCAAGTGGTTGTGATTAATTGACGACTGAGCGAGACAGATGAGAAATGAGAAATGAAAATGGACCATACTAAGTAGGATGATCCCATGAACGGGTGTAAACCCTAGGCATAATGAATGTCTCATTTTATATTAATTATTTTAATCATACCCATACAATTTAGAAAGCCTATATAATGTCAATGTATTCAATGAAAGGGCAGATTCAAGACAATTGAGGCAGATACGACACAGAGCATTGACCCCTTGTAATTTCTTACTCCTAAAATCTCTCTCTATCTCATTAATACACACATAAGTTTACCCTTATCAATACTTTTTTTAATATTTAAATTAGTGGAAAAAATCCTTTACAATTATATTTAGAAGCAAAACATAGGATTTTTATATTATTTTATTATAGTTTTAATAAATTATTTTTAAAACAGGTTAATCAGGAAATTAGTTCTAAAAACTAATGTAGTTTTGGACAGATTAGATTTTATGCGTCTTTAACTTATATTTCCACCAACACCTCACTTGGGCGTGCCATGTTAGCTCTGGCGCAGTCCTTGTTTTTTTTTCGTTAGCATTAGATTTTCAGATTGTAGTTCTCTGACTAAGTCCCGAAGACCATGCAGAGATCGGATAAATTTATAGTGGCCGTGAGACAGTGTATCTTTGTTTCGAACTCGCGACCTAGGGGAACAAAACTCTTAACCTACCTGACCTTTTTTTGTGTTTTCAATATAAACCACATTGAAGTTTTAGAAATATAAACCCTCATTTTCCCTTTTTAACATACTTATTTTATAAATGTAATCCATCTTTATACTTTTCAAAAGCTTAAATTCTAATTAAATTGTTACTCTTGAAATTTTATAAATACACTTCCACTTTCTTCTGCATTTCTAGTTTTTATTATTTTATTTTAGGAATTTAGTTCATTTTATATATTCGGATGCCCTACCACATTTCTTTCTTAACCCTTCCTCTCTCTCTTCATTAACGATAAAATAGATTTAAATCGCTCTGCGTAATCAAACTACTTTAAGTTAGTATGCACCATTGAAATTGATCATTTGTAAACTTTTAGGACCAATTATATGCTAAAGTGCATAAATATTTGAAAAGAAATTATGGGAGATATTTTAAGTTCCAAACAAAGTGATGTTAATTTCGATGAGATTGAAGAAATTTTAGTTGGGTAAAAGAGCTTTTGGTGGAGTATTGATGCTAGAGAGATTTATTTAAAAATATTCTCTATCTACCCACACTACATGAATTCGTTAGTAGGAGAGACGATTTAAGTAAAAGTTTATACTTTGCTCAAAATGAAAATCATTTTTTACAAAATCGATTTTTTTTATCAGATCAAAATAAACTTAATTGATTTAAATCAGAAACAGTATACACAATCAATCCTTCCTTCAACCAGGAAGGAGGGCTCGTCCCCCAAAATCACAACTAAAACAAAAGGGACAGCCCTACTAGCAATCACCTTAGCAGTTACAATGCTCGTCCACCAGATTAAAAACTACAAAAATACAGTCATACAATTCTTTAACTCTCTAATGTACTCAAAATCAGCTGCACCGGACTTACAAATATACCAGAAATCAAAACTGGACATCTCAATTTCAATACAAAGAAGGAACAAAGCTTTCATGGCTTTGATTCCTTCAATCAGGGCCAAAGAGATTGTTTCCAAGCATGTAGATGTCGAGTTTAGAGACACCCATCCTCCCCTAATGAATTCACCTGAACTCCCTCTGCAAAGCCAGCCAGCCACGATTTTCTGAACATTAGAATGGATGGAAACATTGACATTGATCTTTATAGAATTATTCTTCGGTGGGAACCAATGAGCTCTGCTCCTAAGATCCATGAATCTGTAAAGCTCAAACCTATTTTAAATAGAGCCCTTGTGTTAATGAGGAAGGAAAAGCACCTTTCCCTTCCCTGTTTGGCCTAAATAAACTCATTTAATGAGCATTTCCATCTTCTAATCAAGTTCTCAAGGGATGAGTTCATATCCATGAACACCCGGTCGCTCCGAGCAATCCAAATCCACCAAAAACCATATGCCAAAGCTCCAAAGAACTATTCTCGTTCAACATAGTGGTAAATCAGAAACTTCCAAATTGAGAAGAACGAGTTACCTCTCAAGTATTCTGATTTGAGGTGGAGATCGATGGCGTACCAGAACGCCTTCGCAAACGGACAACGAACAAAAAAGTGTATGATGGACTCCGCCCCCTCATCGCACATAGGGCAGGCTGGGTTTTCGACTCTACACTTCCGTTTGATGAGGACATCTTTCGTGGGAATGCAACCTTTAAGGCATTTTCATATGGAGAATTTTATTTTAGGAGCAACATGAAGACCCCAAACTGACTTCCAAACGAATAGGTCCCTTCCTGTATTGCTCACCTCTTCCGAATGCCGATCAACCATTCTGCCCATATTCGAAGTAAAGCTCGCCAGTTTGTATGCCGAGCTGACCGTGTACATCCCATTACTTTGATAAGCCCACCAAGCCGAATCCTGTATAGGCCGAGTGGGGAGGGGTATGTTTACAATAATTGAGGCTTCCTCCCTATTAAACATTCTGAAAATTTTCCTTCTATACCATTCTCTGTTGTTCGCCCAGAATAGCTCCGAAACAACACAAGCAGACCCAATCTTTTGTGATTGCACTTTAAACGCATTTCGTCTCGGAAGCCATGGATCGTCCCATATCTTAATATTTCGTCCATCACCGATTTTCCACATCACACCAACATCCAAAAGTTGCCTGCCCCACATTAGACTTCTCCATCCCCAAGAGCCGTTACTATGAGCTCTGGCCTGCAGAAAATCAGTATTGTGATGGTACTTGTATTTAAGCACCCGGGCTAGCACATTCATTGGATTATTGATAATTCTCCACCCATTCTTGACTAGGAAGGCTTTGTTCATATTATCCAATGCATTTTCCTAGGTGTCGCTGACGAGCCCCACCAAAATCGGGCCATGCTCCTTTCCAATTCTTGTATGAGGGCAGTTGACAACCTAAAGCATCTCATAGTATATGCCGCCATGCCGGTAATGCCATAGCCACTGCTTTAAGGAGAACTTCCTTACCAGCATTGGTTAAAAAATCTCTCGACCACCCATTAATTTTTTGATCTAATTTTTTTCGAATATGATCAAACACAATACGTTTTGAACCCTCCACCGCCGCTGAAATACCAAGATACTTTCCAAATCCCCCACAATTTGAAATATTCAGAATATCAGTTAAACAAGTTTGTAAATCAGAAGGGGTGTTAGGGGAAAAACAGAGAGAACTCTTCTAAAAATTAACCTGTTGTCCCGAGGCCCTCTCGTACATGTCCAAGATGTTCTTGATGCACGTGAATTACAAAATCGATTTAGATCCCCAGCTAAAACTACAATGGATTTGGAATTATGTCAAGAAGTGCGTTATTTTAGGAATTTCTTAAAAAAAACCTGTACTTTGCCAGAAAGCCCGCAGAAAAAAAAATATTTTAACGACCCTCAACTAAAATTAGGAATTAAGTTGACCACACTCACAGTGGTTTCGCGAGGATTAGACCGAAACGGCTATAAAAGCGGTTGATCATTGAATTCGGATCCAGTCATTTCCCTCCTAGTCCCTGTCCCGCCAGTGTGATCGAATTCCCCTTTCTCATTCTCTGCTGCTTCTTCCGAGACTCTACTGCTTCCTCATTGATGGCAGCTTCACCATCTAAACCTGATGCTCAGTCTATTCCTCTTCAGGAAGTTGAACCTCAGCTCTCGTCTCTCATTTACGGTTCGCTCTCTCCTTCTCTTCTCTTCTCTTCTCTTCTATTCTCTCCTCTCTCTGTCTGTCTCTCTTGCTCTCTCTCTCTCTCTCTCTCTCTCTCTCTCTCTCTCTCTCTCTCTCTCTCTCTCTCTCTCTCTCTCTCATAGATACGCACTGCAATGACATGCAACGGTCATTTTGAGAATTTCAAAACGGATGTCGTCTTCATGATCTTCATGAACTCGTGCTGTGATTTCATAAAAAATCTGGCGTATTAAGTGCCTTCATAACTTGTGCTATCTGTTCTAGGTTTTTGTTACGGTATTTTAAAATTGTCTATTAAATTAATCGGATTATGAAAGTATTGATGTAAATACTCTATATTGGACGAGCAATGTAATTTATATCTAGTTGCTGTACTCACTCATCAGTAATGACGTACACAATCACTCAATTCTACAGCTTCCCAAATTATAAATTATTTTTCTAACTCGATTCTTTTGCAAGAAAATCTTCCAAACCAGGAAATGCTGGAAAGTTCTTTGAATTTTTGAGCTGAAATAGCAATTGGTGAACGTGTCGCCACTAAATTTTTTAGACGCATATTCAATTTGATGCAAATCATAAGCACAGCGTGTAAATGGATCAATATCTCCGCTAGTATTTTAAACGACGAGTTTGCATTTAACTGTTGAAACAAAATTTTGATTCTTATATATGAAACCTGCCAAATCTCAGTGCCAAATAATTTATAGTACACCATGGCAAGAATAGGCTCTTGTTTCAGCTTGATTAGATCATCTAACTGCTTATGCTTATTGACAATGAAAATCCTAAATCTATTATATGCGGTCTGCAGATTTGTCACAACAGGTGCAAGGAGCAATGGAGAACATGCTTAAGATGACTAGGTTTGTTCACAGCTGATCATCGCATAAGGTGTTAACCTGATTACATTTATGAGACAAGTGCACTTTTTAAAATATTAAAAAACCAATAGCTTTTCTGCGATGTATTTTCCCTGCATACTGAGAACATCATTATTATGTCTCAACTCAGGATAATTGGCTTTTGATTGTGAGAATGTCACTTTGGTCCTTTTGAGTTTATTTTATTCTGGTCTTATTTGTTGTGTAAAGGTAGAGTTGTTTTGCAATAGCTAAAAAGTTAGTTGCAGTTTTAGTAGTTATAGCTTTATTGCAGTTTCTCCTGATCAGGAACATATTACTAGAAATATTTTCGCCGGTTTTCTGGATCTTTTGTTCTCTTTTTCCTGTTAGATAATAGAAAAAGTACTCTTCCTGATGGCTAACATTTAATGAAGCATTTAAAGGCATATAAATTATAATCACAGTTGGGAAGGTTTATAAATTTTATTCTATTCTCTGTTAGTATATTTTTTCATTCCTGTACAACCAAGGTCATGAAAGTGATTCTTTATCCTTTCTCTCTCCCCCCATTCTCTCTCCGAACCCATTTTCTTTATGGGCAGACTGAAATTGACTATAATCAGCGAGCTTCAAATTATTTACATTTTGTTCTCTTTTCCTCATGCTAATAACAATCTATTGTGGCCTCTACTTGTCTTTTGTTGATGAATTTTTTAGTGAAATTGATCAAAACTCTGCTGGAATAATGGAAGACATAGAGAAGTGCAGAGACTCTGCGCTTGAGAGGAAGAGAGCTTTAGAGGAGGAGAAAGAACAATTTCAGAAAGCTGCTTACACTGTATTAGACATGCTTAGCAACAGGGAGTGAAACCTGTAGGCCTCTCTATTTCCCTCTTTTTCTCTACCCCATATGTGCGAGTCTGGTTGTGCATTAACATGTACACATGTACACCCTCTTTCTACTTTCTTACAGTATCACGCGTCTTCAATGTTTGTCAAAATGGTCAAAATCATCACCTTAATATTGGTATGGTGATGGAGATTTAAATCAGGACAAACAGACTTTATCATTAAACAATAAACAAGTGGTCACTCTCTCTTAAAGCATTCAAGTCCTCCACTTCTGAGCCATCAGCCATGAGAACAGTGTCTCCTCTTTTGCCAAACTTTTTCTCTGCATTTACAACAGATAAAATAGTTGAAGATAATTTTTGTTTGGTTGTTTTTCTTTTCATTTCAGTGGAAGGAAAAGTCATCAGTAATATAGCATCGAGTGACAAATCAAGATATCTAAGACCAAATAAATTAACTAAGATATGAGGTTGAATTTTGTAGGTCTTGATGATCAGTAATCCCATTATTTGAGTGATTTCTATAAAGTACGATGGTTTCATCATGGAAGTATCAAATTCATCCCCTAGATCATTTCACAATTGTCAGTTACTTTAACTTTAAAGCATGAAAAATATAAGCATGGATAATTTGCTGTATCATGCTATTGAGTGATCTGCTCTTTCAACATATCTAATGATAATTATAACAACGATTAGACTTGATGATAATTTCTATGCATCTCCAATGTCATAATACCTGCTAATCTGAATAGTTCTTCCACCGAGTTAGGTAGATGTATCAGTTTTCCCATGTCACCTTCCTTTGTATTTTCATTTGGATGATGCCCATGAATTATAACCCTGATTGGAAATGTGGATGATAATGGAATAGAGCTTTCTGGCCTTCCTGCAAAAATTAAGTGTAATAACAAAGTAGACTATCAGCTGGAGAACCTTAGAGTTTGATTCATTTAACTGCAGCCTATATATATATATATATATATATATATTACAAGAATCTAACTGCAATCTACGTGTTGTGCAATATTAACAATACACATGATTTGGAATCAGTATGATCAAGTACAAAGGCCTGAAACATTGAGACATCAATTGGAGTAAATTACCATAGTGCCATTCCCATCAGACGAACGTATACTGAAATCTATTGTCGTTTATCAAATTAAACTAAACTTTTATACTGACAAGTAAACCATATTCGGTGCATAATGATTGTTGATTTCATATTAACCTTGGAAGTTTATTTCAAGAGGACTTTGAGTCTTTTTTCAATGGAGTTTCTCTGAGCTTAGGTGATGGCATGAAAATTAAATTCTGGGAAGATAGGTGGTTGGGTGATATGGTTTTTTCTGCTTCTTTTCCAAGCATTTATTTAGTTTCTTTGAACTTTAATAATAAAGTTGGAGACTTGATTCTTTCTTATTCTCCACTCTTTTGGAATTTATCCTTTAGAAGAAACCTGATTGATTTAGAAATAGGGGAGTATCTTAATTTGTTGTCCTTGTTTAAATCTTGTTCTTTTAATTCTGAAGTGATGGACAAAAGGGTGTGGGTAATTGAAAGATCAGGGATTCCCATCAATTCTGAAGTGATGGACAAAAGGGTGTGGGTAATTGAAAGATCAGGGATTCCCATCAATCTTTTCCTTTTCCTCTAATATGGAAATCATGTTCTCCTTCCAAAGTAAAGTTTTTTATGGCTGTTAGTATTGGGAAAGGTAAGTACTGCTAAAAAAAGAAGACCTTATATATGCTTATCTCCTTCTTGGTGTGTTTTGTGCAAAAGTAACTCTGAGAGTTCAAACCATCTTTTTCTACATTGTCCTTTAGCTTCTTCATTATGGAATTGGTTGATGACATTGTTTGATCTCAGCTGGGTGCAGCCTTGTTCAGTGGAGATGTTTGATTAGATTGGATTTTAGTGGTGGAAATAAAAAGAAAGATGTTTAGTGGTATCGTGCAGCCTTTTGGGTCATTTGGTTTGAGAGAAATGGAAGAATTTTTTAAGACACGGTTGCTGATGAATCAATTTTATGGAAGAAAATTATTTTTTTTGGCTTCTTCTTGGTCGTCAAAGTCCAAACTTTTTAAGGATACCCGTTGGTCTTCTTTTTTCGACAATTGGAATTTGTTATGGTTGCAATTGTGCGTAATTCTGGATTTCAGTGTTTTTTGCTTTGTTCTTGTTCTGTTTAGTTTTCAGTTTTTGGTGGATTACTCATCCTCCAAATCCTGCTCTTGTTCTCCTTTTTATTAATATATCTTTTCTGTTTCCTATAAAAAAATATGCCTCCCCCCTCCCCCTCTCCCCCTTCTCCACAAAAAAATAGAGGTTGTCACACAAAAAGAAATAGAAGAAAATAAAAGTCACCACCAAATAAAACATGCATTTGCACAGAAACAGAGCTGGGTAACATATCAGGAAACATAAATGAATCAGAAGTACTTCAATAGCTATTAGATCTCATACACATAAGAAACTGAACTTGTTTATAAGGGAGTCGTTGTTAAACATAAGGGAATGAAGTGACGTCCATTTAAAGTGGGATTCTTTGATTAATGTTAAAGCGTAGTTTCTCAATCACGGTGGGAAAAAAACATCAATTTTGAGAGTTTGCACGCCTCTTGCATGTTCACAACTTTTAGTGCCTGCTCAGTTTGTTTGTATTTATATTTTGATGCTATTGATTCAAGTATGTCAGTTAAAATTTTCAGACTGTTACTTAAATGAAGCTTATGCATACCTTCAAGTGTTTCGTCTCCATGGTAGTTGGGTACTTCATGATGATGTGTTTCCTCATTTGATTCTGTATGCTGCAAAAACAAACAACCATAATCGTTTCTTAAAAGTTAACCTATTTGAATTGACAACAGCTACGACCTCAATTTGCAAGATGAGAAATAAATGGCATATCTAAATCCTGAATTTATCACTGGTAAGTCTCCAATGTGAATTTACATAGAACTAATATCTATGGATGTCTCCATTATTTCTGGAGCACATTAATTTCTGAAGAACATAATAGAAGGTAGATTTTCTCTTGTTTTTCTTTTCTAGAGCCCTACTAAGTAAGCCAGAAAGTTATGTAATATTCTGCATGATCACCAGTAACTTGCTCTGTTACAGATCAGTAGATATGTTAAAGTTGCTACACAAACATTCTAAAATTGGAATACCTCTATATTCACGTCGCCAAGCAACTCTGTTAGATATGGTATCTCTTCTAGCATCTCTTGTTTTAAGGCCTTCAAGTACTGAAAATGGAATAGTTAGCGTGAAGAAACACTTCTGTATATTTAGGGTGTGAAATGGGGAAAAGATTGTGTTTCAGAATATACACTTTTTTTCTGTTTGGTGTGGGGGGGGGG
>QANY01013467.1:110551-128793 GCA_003255025.1 Datisca glomerata
GGGGTGGGGGGATAAGAGCAGACTAGACACTTGATTTAATGGTTAATCACATTCTATAGGCAACAAACCTCGTATTGATGACAATAGACCTATAGATATACTGATAAGAAAAACAGATGTAAACTGTCTGCCGAACCTGAACGAAGTTGGAGATAATTTTCCTTCCGTCTTTGTTGTGTGGCTGTACCATTTGCTTAAAATGATATTGACTGATGCGGACTACCTGTGAAAGCCTCTTTGTCCTCACTGTAAAAGGTTGTGGGATATTGAATATTACTCCAACTTCTCCTGCCATATCTGCAGCTCCTAGTTTTGACAAAAACTGCAACACTAACGTCAGTTCAGTTCAATGATTTAAAATACTTTATTCCAACAGATTGTAAGAATATGGGGTTCCTCCTGCTGTTTTCTATTTGGTATACAATGGTTGAAATAATATTTTTTTGATAGTCAGGTTTATTTTTGCATTGCTACTTGCTACCGTAAATATAGGATAAGTATTTGACTCAGTCTGTTAATAGTTGTAATGGATATCAAGTGACTTATACTGTTACCTCACTTTTGTTAATTACCATGCAGGTGATGGTTCGAACTGTGTATAAGATACTAAGATGGTATTATCTGTCTTTTTTTCCCTGTTCTACAAGACGGTAGTATGTGTATTGAAGAAAGCATTTCGTCTTTCCTGTTACTCTGTTTTGACCTGACGTTTCCATACGTCAATATAGAACTTTACAAAGGACATCTGCTGTAAATTTCAATTAATCCTCCATTGAAGGATTTTCCAAGAGTTCTTGCTTTGAGAGATTCAGAAAACGCAACAATTTGCAGATCTTTCAAACAGAAATTACTAAATTGAATTAGGTTAAAAGCTTCCCGACTCAGATTTCAGTTTCTTGAGCTCGTTAATGTTTTATCACTCTGCAGTCTGCATAGACTTACAGCTTGGATATGTAAAAACCCTGCTCATATATTGACTTCAAGAAGGCCTTTCTTTTTTCTTTTAGTAACACCAGATGGCATTATACTCCATATAGCAAAGCTATGATAAGTAAGGACCACGAAATTGTTTAGTTGGTATGAAGTATATTGAATATATTACGCAATTGATAATTGTTTGCTTGATTTGCTGTTGAAGGGGTCGATAATCTAAACACCATTTTCCAGATTATTGTTGAACTTAGCATTCATTTAAGAGTATGTTTCCTTGAAGGACTGCGATATATATTATTACTAGTGTTGACAGTGTCCACCTTGTCCCAGTCGGAGCATGAATATGAGCCAGGAGTTGCTAGATATAACCAGTAGAAATCAATGCATAAATAATGGATGAATATATTGTCTCCATCAATAATGAGCTATTTAAGGTTACCTGTTCTGTTCCATTCTTGTAAGACAGTACATCCTGCATCACAGTTTCATAAATCGAGTTCAAATGTGATAAATAAGATTGCATGGGATGCACATGGAAATAGAGATAGATGCTCATACCACTGCTCCAGACACCAAAATGTAGAAATCTGTGGGTATCTCGTTTTGTAAGATGATATCAACTTTGGGTGGAAAATACTCTGCTTTCATATCTGATACCTGCTTGAACATCAGCTGTGAGAAACTGCCGAGATATACACATTCTTAAGAATTAATAGTAGAAGTTTTGTTTTAGTTTTTCCTTTTCTGCTAGGCATTAGATATAATATGAAGTTTCACTCAAAATTCTGTAGTGGTTAGCAGTAGTGATACAAGATCATTATTAGCGGAACAGGAAATAGATTTGTTTTACCAATTGAACGATAAAGTCTTCAGAGACTCCCTTAAACAAGTAAGCATCCTGTACTGTTTGACGGAAGAGATGCTGAGCAATGCTGGATCTTATTGCTTTAGGCAAGTTTTCTAGCACGGCTTCTTGCCTCAACTCTGCTGTCTTGAACTTGAGCTGCATGTGTGCCAGCATTTGCCCTTTCAACCCTTCTGGGAGTCTGTTCTTGCTTGCATATCTCAATATCTCATTAATAGCGTCTCTCTGTGAATCACCAGACATTCTGTCAAATCTATTGTACACTGTTTATCGAAATTCGGATGACAGATGGACTTATGGAACTTTTTACAGATCAGAGTCATTCCAGACGGATCAACCTCATATTATATTTCTGCTTTAGGTGCTTGGCATTTTCAAGTGAATTGTTATGTGAATTATCAAAAATTGTTGATCATAGAAGTTATATCAATCTGGTATTAAATTAGGAAAATAGTCTATGTAGATGACACTAACACTAATCTCTAGTGACTGCATCTTCTTTCAATGCCTTATTTCTTGGATAACGCCTGTATTCACGTTTAGTAGAATCATCTTTATGCTTGACTGATTTCTATTGATGCACATTAGATTGTAGAGAGAGCCAAAGCAAATTACCATGGCAAAAGTCCTGATAGCACTGTGAACAATGAGATTAGTCATGTTTCCAATCAAATAAGCAGTTAGGCCGATGTTGAATAGCATGTATGAGATACTAAAAATCTTCTCCCCCATATTCACTGCATGCAGGTCTCCATATCCAACTGTGGTCAGAGTGACAATGGACCAGTACATGGAATAGGTGTAAGAGATCCAAATGCTCCTGTTTCCAAAATCTGGAACTTGAACTCCGATCCATGTATTTTCCGAGTCTTTATGACGGGCGGCTAGCCAGAAGTAGACGCAACCTGCTGAGTGCACTGCAAATAGCGTAACCTGCCATCAAATCAAAATTCCCATAGTATGCATCACTTCAGTAGCACTTGGAGAATATTGTAAGAGTTTTCCCCTATTGAATTTATATTTTATAGTTTTAATTCACTAATAGAAACACATACTAAGTAAATGATTAGATATGAGGAGGGGAGAAATTCTTACGCAAATTAGTTTGAAGTATCTTGTCCAAAAGTAGCTGAAGCGTGTGTCTTTCTCAAGCCTGAAGGAGGGAAGAAAGAGAAAACAAAACGCAGTTTAGAATGTATATAATGCATTGAATTTCATTGTTGTATGCTTGGAAGAGAGTAGCTGGGGGGTTAATAACTTAATGTGTATATTTTGATATGCAGGGAGTTTCAGTAATATATATACCTGGCGAAGAGTTCACTAACACGCCTTAGTCGCCAGAAGCGAAGCAAGTTAAGGAAGCCAAAGACCTCACCCGTATGCATCTTTCCGGTGAAAATTCTGTATACTATCTGATATGGGAGAGTTGATGCTACGTCCATTGGGAACCATAGGCTTGTCACGTACCTGAAGTATTATAACATTCATTAGTTTTATTTTTATATCATACGAGACTGAAACATGCATGTTTTATTGTTGATTCTTGGCTCAATGCCCAGAGGTTCCAAGTATTATATTGCTTTGGAAGTGATATGTGATTTGAGATTTTTCTTGAAAGGTATCATTAATTTGAGATTTATGTTGAAAAAGTGAGGAAAATAGAGGGAGATTGAATTAATAAAATTTATAAACTCTTATGAACAATTTTTATTACTTTTTGTCAAATATAATAGTTTTTTATTTACTTCAATAAATAATGAAACAGTTGACCATTTGAAAGGACAAGCTGAAGTTTTTCATCATTCTTGAAGTTTTTCTTATATGATTAAGTCAACTATTTACTGGGGATCTATATGATTTTCATGATTTGCACTCATAATCATGATAAAGATACTTTCATGTTTTAAAAAAATAAAACATGAATCTATTTTATTAAGATGACATATTTTTTCTCCTGTGAATCTATTTTCACTCATATGTGTTAAAAGTCATGTATTACGTTATTCTAGTACCTACCACATATGTGATTGTATTGGGGAAAACTACCTTGTCATAGTTAAATGAGATTTTCCTTTTTTTAGTTTTCATGGGAGAATGATCTAGCTCACCAATTCCTACATAGCAGTAACAGTTATATTAGACTCTTTGGTCTCGTTTGGCTGCTTGATTAGACAATATTAAAAGATCAAACAGTACTAATTTAATATTGTTGTGATTGGACAATACTAAAGGATTGAAAAGAGTGAATTTAATACCGTATCACGTTTGGTTAAAAAATAAGACCCTATTAACTAATACGAATGGAAGTAACAACACCATCTGATCGGATTAATTAGTCTCATCCTCAGAGGAGGGACTAAATGGGATTAACAAGAAAAAGCTTCAGACGAGTTCCAACCTCAAACCCGCAAGAGACCATCCACCGCACGCCGAGGAGTGCCTCGAGACCACCGGAAATCAACCCAGCTCCATAGCCTCCGGGGAGTTCTTCTTCTTCTCTTCTCTTCTCTTCACTCCTCTTCTATTCCTTCTACGTTTCTGTTTCTATTTCTTCTTCTTCTCCTCTTCTTCGATTTAGGTATTTGAATCTCTAAATTTCTGAAAAATCTTTGAATCTTTGAAATTTTAAAACTCTAAATCTCTAGGTTTCTCTGCTTTGAAATCAAGGCTCCGTCGGGTTTGTTCGATGTCCAGTTTTCGGTTTGGATTTCCATTATTTAAACAACTGTAAAGTGACTCAAAAAACCATTGTTTAAGTAGAAGAAGCTGAATAAATGGACTTTATTCCAACAACATAGAAGAAGCTGAAGGAAAATAGAAGAAATCTGCTTTCTTCCTATTAAATTATAGTTCAATTTTTCTTAACTAACCTGAAATCTGCTGAATTTCTTTTTAAGGATAAAAACTGGGTTTCATGAATGAAACAGAGAAAGCCAAATGAGAGTAGAAGAAGCTGAAGGACTTTATATTGAAAGAGGAAGGGACATAATTGGAAGTGAGTTTTGTGTGATGATGGTGATTATGTGTATTTGCAGGAAAAATTGGTTGTGTAGTGGGTTGGGGTTTGGTGGAAATGTGTTTAATAGTCTAATACTATCATATATGAAATAATTTAACAGTCCAATATTATCATATAAAAATAGTGTATAAGTAATATATATTTTTATGTAATACATCAATATATATATATGAGATAATATTATTTAATTTAATATAATACGATACAGCTCAATCTGATAAATTTAATATGATACAGCTCAATCTGATAAATTTAATATATTATCATTGAGTACTATTCTAATTACTAAATGAAACTTTTATAGTTTATATTTATACCCGCCTTGATACTTGCTTACAAGATCTTTTTTAATGAGATGCCATGAGTATTAGCCTCCATGCCCACCACCTATTTCCTTTCCTTTTGTTTTTTCTTGTTGATTTGATATAATTGTAAATGGCCGAAGTTGCCAATCTTTATTGCTTATGTGTATGCAAATAAAAGAAAATACAGGTGGCTATTAATATATATATATATATATATATATATGGGTTCGTTCGTTTTAGAAATGTTTCACTCGATCTCAGAATCTTTTACTTTCACTCAAGTGACTGTAAGGGTTGTGATGATATGTGATTGGTTTAATTTCAAATCATTGAAAAGGCTAATAATTGAAAAAAACAAAGAAGAAAAGATGGAAGAGATGTAGAAGCGGGCGTACCGTAAGGCAATCTTCTTATGATCATCAACGAGGAGATAGGTTGATTTATCCAAGTAAGCCACGAAGAAAGTAAGGATAATATCAATGGCAAAGAAGGCATCAACCGTCAGATCAACAGGCAACAGAGACCCAGTTGCCACTTTCTTGAATGCTAACTCAAACGGAGATGCCCATGCTGAGTATACCACAAGCACCACCAGAAAAGTCTGCCACCACCTTCAATCACATCACCCCATTTAATTTTATTTTTAATTAATTGCAAGATACGATCAATACCCCACAAATCACAAATATGGTCCAAAATCGAAACTCAGTCCCAACATTAATCTCTCTCTCTCTGACACACACAGGCAGAGAATTGTAAGGTATGATATAACACCTGTTAAGCATCTTGATGATTCTTTACCTTTTTTTTTTCAAAATTCAAGCAAGACGGGGTTAGATCTCTAAAATAGAGAAATTAGTGTAAAACCGAAAACTTAATTTGTTGAAGCAGAAGACTAGTTTTGAGAAAGAATTGTACTAAAGAATCGTAGACTAGTAGTGGTATTACGTACCGATATCTGCGGTCAAAAGGAACGATGACAAAATTTTTCAAGTGCAAGTAGCCTTCATCCACCACTGTTCCGAAAGCTGGTAAGAGACTGCTCGAAACAGACGCTAGGTTCCTTATTTCACCGCTTGAATGTCTCCTAAACAGAAACGGTAGGGGCGACCTCCCTTCCGACGACGCCATAGTTGACATTGTTTCCTTAACTCAACTTGTTTGTTGAGCAAATCCGTGAGCTCAATAGATAAATGATGTGGGGAAGGTGGTGGAGAGCTTTCATATAATTATGTAAAAAATAATATAAAATTATACCTAAAGATAAGTTAGATTATACTTTATTGAAAGTTGACCGACCTTCATTTGTTTAAAACTATTTATATACATATATGGTAGTTTTTTCAATTCATATGGGAATTTTTCAACTTTGATTGATGAATCTATGACTATGATTAAATCTGAAATTGGCTCATTGATTTGATAGCCTTGCAGTTATCGCCTGATTAGTGGTTTTGGAAATTATTTCTCCCTTAATTTTATTACACCTTATGGAAGATATATCTCGTCACTGTAGTTATTTTAATTCATCTTTTTGATAATAATTAATACGTTAATTATTTTTTATGTAAATATCTATTTTACATATATATATATATACTGTAATTAAATTTTTATGTAAAATATATATTTTACATACTTATATGTATACTTCAAATACGTTATATATATATATATATAAAACGTATCCCTGTATCCTATATTTTTGAAAAATATTATATCGATATGTCAGTATCATGTCGTATCAATGTCACGCGTCTGTATCTTTGCTTCTTAGATCATAATGAGAGTGATCAAGTCTTATAACAAGTTTTCGTGTGATTAAGTGATGTTTCAATAATTTATCTATTGAAGTTTTAATACTCTTTATAATAATTTACATATCATTTGATTAAACAAAAGTTGACCTGAGATGTAGAAAAAATGATGTGTAAATTAAGTATTTCCTAAGCACAATAACTTTTTCCTTCGGATTTTGGATCATGTATCAAAATTATTCTTGATGTTAATGCAATATCCTAAACAATTTTTTTGTACATAATTGTAAAATTATGTAAATATTTAAACTTGAAAATTAAACTGACTTATTAACTTAAAAATGAAACTGCTTATTTAAGAATGCGACTTCGCCTTTATTAAATAAATTTTGTTCGAGGTAACATCATTATATATCAGTGTCAGACAAAAAATCAATAGAAGTCAGTAATTTTTGGCCGCTTGTCATGGGTAAATAATAGGTTTTCTTATAAAAAAGAAAGAAAGAAGGTTATGAATCAATATCATTTTCTACCTCCAACATGGATAATACTTGATCCTAAGTAATACGAGTCATGAGCAATTAATTCTTTTGAATTTGTGACATTTAGCCATTCTATATGGTAAAATTATTTTATGACTGTTTTTGAACACTCCTATCATTTTCTACCTCTGTCTAAGTAGTCTAACATCATAAATAAATTAGATTATCAATCATATATGAATTCGGGGCCAAATGAGGAATTTCCAAACACAAAATATGCATGGATTACAAAGTGCTATGCATTATCCATATTTGGCAAGTTGGCATGAACGTGTTTGATATTAAAATGATCCACCTTGTAGTTGTAGCCCCGTTGACTATGTATAAAATCATATCCGCAACTGCCATCAAGGGAAAGAAAAACCCTTCTTAGTCGGCGCAGTTGACTTTTAAACCGATCTATTTTTGGAATTATATAACTTTAACAAGTTTACAAGGCCAAATTTCTTATTTTATTAACACAGAATTCAATGCCCCAACAGCATATAGCTTTTTCAAACTCTTTGTAACCAAATCATCACAATTTTGTTATGATAGGTAAGTACTTTTGGACAAAAAACGGACGGATGATATCTCATTTAAAAAAATAAAAAACTTAAAACATATCACATCAATAACTTTTTTGTTTGTTTTTCGTATAGCTTAGATAAGGGCTGTTCAAAATCAAACGACCCTTATCTTGGAACCGGAGGTGATCTTTTCCCGAGGAATTTTCATATAGCCAGGGGCCGTCTAATCATTTTGGGCTCTAAACATAATGATATGATGATGCTAAATAAACTAATTTTTTATTTATGTTCGTATAATAATTTTTTAATATTATAAATGGTTGAAAATGTCTATTGTTATTTTTTTTTAAAAACAAATTCTCTAAATTAATTAAACAAATTTTTATGAATAAACGACTGGAGACTTAATTTATAGGATACGATTTATTTTTTTCATTAAAATAAATAATAACATCAAAAACTAAAGGGACGCTAAGTTAGTCAGTAACGTGAAGTTAAAATATATTTAGTATAACAAAAATAAAATTTTTATTTTAGAAAGTGAACAATGACAAAAAATGAAAAGTTTTAATTGCAGAGAGGAAATCCATAAGATGAAAGCTAATTTGATTTTTTTTCTTCTACATGAAACACACAACATATACTTGTTTTTATTAAAATTTTAAGATAACTTTAAGGGAGTGTTTTAAGAAATAACAAGTTTTCAATAAATGTAGGTAAATAACAGATTTCCTAACTAGTTAATAATTTTAGACTAATATGACATTTATCTACATATAACAAGTTACCAAATTTTTCGAATATATCATCGATATAGATTTGATGTACCTAATTGATAGACGTTATAAATTAAGAAATAGTTATTTAAAATTCAGACATACCATAATCTCAACTACACCAAATAAAAATCCCTTGAAAACCGCTAGTAGACTAACTTCCCTTCAATCAATTAACTTTTAAATAAAAAAACTAATAAAATTTTAATTAAATTATAAAAAAACAACAATAAACACTTCCATAGCATACAAAAGTTTATTTAAAAAATAATCATTAAAAAAATAATTGTTCAGGTATATCAATGATAGGACTAATACAACTCAATCAACAAATATTATCGGAGAAATCTTTCAAGAAAATATATAGATATTATGTGTTGTTGAAGATATACTTATATAGGTGATATACTAGTTTCAATGATACTAAAATTATGTGTGTTTATATTGCTTAACTTTTTTAATTATATTTTTCATAAGCGTAAATCAAATAAAAATTTTAAAAAATAAAAAATCCCACCCAAATCAACCCTTGAAAAACGCTTAAATTAATCACTTCCCTCCGATCAGATATTATTGAAAATAACTAATTTGCTTTCCACCAACCACATATTATCGAAAAAATAAATTAATCCAATTTTGGCAACCACCAATTAATCATAGTAAAAATAACTCTCATCACCTATCAATCGACCAATCAAAGAAATGTTAACAATTTGAAAAAAATCTTTCATCACACAAAATCAAATCTTCAAGACATTTTTCGTGAAACCATTCTTCTTCGTTTACAGAAGTGAGGAGAGGAAGCCATCGACGCCATCAACGCCATCAACAAAAACTCTAGGAACGAATCCTCTATCAATAGAGCAACACTTCAACTACAAATTCGTCAACAACTGATTGATGACGTAGTGTTAAAAATCAGGTTGATGACAACCATTCTTCGTCTACAGAAGTGAGAAGACGAAATCATTAACGTCATCAACCAAAACTCAAAAAACAAATCCTCTATCAATAGAAAAACACTTCAACTACAAATTCGCCAACCATTAGTTGATGACGCGACACTAAAAAATTGATGAATAATAAAATGACAAAAAAACTATCATTTCATGTTGAAATCTAACAATTATAGAGGAAGAAGGAACACAAACTACACTGATCTTCTTCAAAAATTCAACTGTATAGCTTCAAATTTGTCTGTCGATTGTTGATTACGAATAAACACGAATTACACCAATTGTGGAGAAAAAATAAACACGAATTACATTGATTGTGGAGGAAGAATAAACTTCAAATTTGTCTTCAAATCGGATTGCAATCATTTAAATGTGAAAAAGATAATTTCCATAACCGAAATCACTAAAAAGATGAAAAATAAAACAAACAATAAGATTTAATTTAATTTTAATTAAAAACTAATATATATTAATGATATTATAAATAAAAATTATCAAAAATAAAGATATCTCATTAAGTGACATGATCCTACAAAATCAGATAATTGAATCTGTTATTTTTCATGACGTGGCGTCCAATAGTTTGTTATTTACCTAAACAATTAAAAAACCTGATATACATATACCTTAATTAAGCTTTCAAAACATGTTTATTTGATTCAATTACATTTATTTTTTTTAAGTTTGAGTCCCCTCCAAATTGGGGTCCAAGGTCCAGGCACAACTTGACTAGGGCCTGGGCCGACCCTGCATCCAACACAAGAAAAACAGCAGTTGGGAGACGTGTCAGAGCAAAATTTGCAAGCGTGACATCATTTCAAAAGAAAAGAACTGATCTTATTTTGATAGCTGTTGACAAATTAAAGCTTTCCTGTATTTCTTCCTCACCTGCCATTCTCTGCCCCAGAGAAAATCCTGTGGAATTGCGTATTGGGAATTTGTTTACTAAATATGAAATATATTCAATGAAACGCTGGAAATGAAATTCCCGATCTCCGGGCCTATACAACTAACAAATGATCTTGCACTAACTCAATCTTCGATTTATGTAAAGCTTTCTATTGTATGTACAGTCTTCCGGAGCCGGTCAGAGCCACTGCAGTTGATACATATAGCCGAGTTGAGTCCATTGATCCAAAAGCAGATTCAAAATGTAAGATGACCGGAAGAGGTAAACCAAAATGATACACAAGGTACACCCGTGAAGTGAGAGTGTTTTTTTGTCTTGCCCTTCAAAGTTGACATTTCCAAGGGAGCACATGGCACTCGATGAGTAATGCAATTGAACTACAAATTGCATTGACAGAGATGAACTGTAGTTTCCTTGAGCAGCTTTATTACATATACTGAGCCAACCATTGTTTACACATATCAAGTACTGGGAGAGCATTTGCATGTAATGCCTGCGAGTTCGACATCCCAACATGAGAATCTAATAATGCTTCATACATCATTAATCAATTGACCATTGTTACATGGGACATCCGTTCCACTTCGCTATTGCTTATTGGGGTTGGGAACGATGGAATGACATTATTGATTTTCACTATGCTTGTTCATGACTAGATCCGACTAGACCAGGAAGCAAGATGATAAAATTGTCAGAGGTCAGCAACAAAAAACATGGATATGCAGACAGTAAGAAAAGTAACTCCATTTCTCCCAGATAGTACCCGACCCAATCATCAGGTCAAATTGGTCATAAATTTTCCCAAATCGAGTTAAGAACTCAAGCGGGAGGCGACGTTAATATTTTAGATAAACCTCCAGTCAGCAACTCAAGCATTATGGTCACATCAAAGAGTTTGTAGAAGCTTCACTTATTAGTATATAACTGATCCAAATAACTTATTAGTATAACTGATCCAAATAACAAAAAATAAAAACTTTATAGAAAAACTACTGTGCATGTTTTTCATCCATAAATCACTCTATGCAATTACAGTACTCAATTTGAACAATCTAAAACCAAGTTAAAAAGTCTAACCCGATCACTCTAAAACCTATGTGTTAAGGAGAATGATACTAGAACCTTATAACCTGCACAAAATAGGCAATCCAATCGATGTGGGACAATATTTTAACACACCATCATGGACCGTAACATGATAGCCGAACTAAACAGCATACCAAACGATCCGAACTAAGTCGACAAAGAGCCAAACTAAGCAGCATATAAAACAATACGAGCTGAGTTGTCAATGAGCCAAACTAATGCCCAACCAACCTCTAATACCAAGTTGAAAAACCCAGCCCGATCACTCCCTAAAATCTAGGTATTAAAGTGAAGGGTATTGAAACCTTATAAGCAACACAAAATTGGCAGATCTAGACGATGCGGGACAACAATTCAACAAACCACTTGATGCATAAAAAAATAAGTCATGGCATAATCTTTTTGATAACGCGGGTATTTGGGGCTTCTCCCCGATTAGTGCACGACTGGGTCAAGCACTCCCGAGAGTCCTGAGACACGATTGGGTAAAGCCTAAGTGGTTCTGAAGAATTAACGCTAGGAATGAGTTTCGAACCTAGGACCTCGTGCATTACTGCACGTGTTTGGGTCCCAGTGCCTGCCCAACCACTAGGCCAACCCCTCAGGATTAAGTCCTGGCATAATTTTTTACGGTCAAAAGGAAGTAACCCCTCAATTTATTGAGTGATTTACAATTAAATTTATGTGCTTTTGTACTAACCAACTTGAGAGAAATGCTTACCTGATGAGCTACATACTGAACGTCAGCGACACTTCCACTTCGAGAAGCTATTTGGAAAGCACTTTTTAGACGACCACAGACCACACAAGCTAAAACTTTCCTGCAGGAATACAGTAAAGATCTCATGTAATAATTGCAATCCCGGAGACACAGCAAAATAAGTCGTTTCTAATATATCTGTTATGCCCTCATTAATCACAATAAGAACTTTCTCAGAATTAGCCACATGTTAATTAGAACTAGCATCTCATAACATCACACCCACATAAAATACCCACCAACGTGAATACTAATAACAAATAAATAGAAGTCAGCACGTCTGTATTTATCTAAAATAAATACTTTTTACTCATACTATATATCTCCCTTCATTTCATAGTTTGTTATGACTCACTTCTCCATGTGCAGAATCTGCTTTCCTTAGTATTACGAGCATTTTGAAGAATGATTAGAATTGGTAACTCAGAATTATTCAGCACAATCTGCTTTCTTTAGTATTACGAGTATTTTGAAGTGTCCATGCAAGATAACCATCAATTTATGAGTTTTGTAAACAAGCTTTGAAACTCATCTAGTCTTATATAAGACGGAAGCCTGGCAATTGAAACTCATCAGACATCAATTAAGATGAGATAAAAGGCTGTGAGTCATAAAAATACGTTTTTTTGGCAGCCCGTACTAGAAAACAAGACAACACTAATAATATTGTCTTGTGTTTGGCATGACAGTGAATTCAGTCTAATTATTACAGTCCAGCAGTTTAGTACAGCAGATACCGCAGTAAGTAATATAAAGCATATGCTAGGGATTAGACTAGCGTGGTACATAGTAGAGACTAATCAAATTTAAATTTATTTTGAGATAGTAAAAAGTAAAATTAAAACATTGATATTAATCAAAATAATTAACTAAAAAATTGAGATAATAGAACTTTTGAAGACAAGTTTAATTAGAATTTCAGAAAAGATTATAATATTAGGTTAATATCCTAATGTCCCTTAACTTTGATCAAAAATCAATTCATCCTCCTAAACTTCAACATCTTCCCTGTTTGTACCTAAACTTTTCCCGTCAATAACCGACTTCGTCTAAACTCCCGTGAAAACGACATTAAAACGGTCACATGCATGTCCCGTTGTATTTTGTAAAAGTGGTCACGCGGAGAAAGGGTTAGGATTTCACGCGGAGGAAGGTTTTGTAGAGGGGTATCTTTGGCGAAAAGTGGTCACACGACGCATTTTAACACTATTTTCACGGGAGTTTGGACGGTGGGGTTTTTTGTATTGACGGCGGAAGTGTAGAAACCAATAGAGAAGATGTTGAAGTTTAGAGGGGTAAATTGATTTCGGTCAAAGTTCGGGGGGTTAAGATATTAACGCTATAATATTCAATATTCTGACTAACTATTCAAGTAATTATATTTTATGGATGTAAAATTGATATGTTATTTTTTAACATTAAAATAGTTGATATTAAATATTACAAAAAATTTATGTTTTTAGTAGAAGATAAAATATTGAATGTTAATAAGTATAGTGCAATATTTACACTTTTTTTTCAATATGTAACAAACCTCTTATATGCTGTTTAATTTTCTTATTCAATCATGTACAAAAAGCATGACAGTATTATGTATACTAAACGTATTTTAATGTCTCTGTTTTATTTATTTTCCTCGAAAGATTTAAAGCAACTATGAGTTAAAAAAAGCAGCTATACATGTTCACAACCCATATAACCTGCTGAAATTAACCTCAATGTCAAATAAATACTGAATACACAGAAAAGTGAAAATTATCACCTATGGCTACTCATCAGCATGTCTATGAGACGGTCAGGGCGTTCTTTGTGCTTATTAGCATATACATTTATTGCAGCTCCCAACACCTAGAAAACCCAATAATAGGTACCATTAACAACGAGAGTGGTGGTGCTCAGTGAGTTTAAGGATATTTTCACTAGATATAGTTATCAGAATAATTATTACATTAAACAAAATAAAAATAGAGCAGATGATGAACTATCTTAATCTTATTAAGTAAATTAGACTCTTAATTGTCAAAACGCATCAGTTAAAATAAGACTTTTTTTTAGTTTAATAAAGTTAACTCACACAAACTCTGCGTCCACACAATGATATAAGATTATATACTTACAAAAATTTATCCATGAATGAAGGATAGAGGACCTATAGATATCATACTTGATCTGTCTTTCGTCTCCCCTCATTCATTGGTTAGTGTTCTAAGAGTTTCGCTATTATTGATAAAAATATCCAATATCTTTACCCCAAAACAGGGTTGACACGATTCTTCACTTATCTTTTCCATTCACAAATCTACTTCTGTCTTTCTACATTCTTCATTGTCTACATTGGATTGCCACGTTCATCCAAAACACAAATAAATGAATCAAACTCAAAATCCTTATTCCGCATTCCAGCCCATTTTCTAGCAACCCTTACAAAGCCTTCCTTTTTTCCTTGCAGTGCGGTCCATTAATCAAAGACACTTTTCTGTCTAGAGTGGTTTAGCCAAGAAAATTTTAAACACTTCGTAACTTAAGAGGATGAAGATGCAAGTTTCCAGAATGGGATAAAAAATAGTAAATGTTTCCGAAGTTCACATCTACATGACTTCACATTTCATGACTGCACGACTTCAATTTATATAACTCCATGACTTCACAATTTTTATAACTCCATGACTTCATGAATGGTACTGTTTTGATAAGTGCACGACGACCTCCAGCCTCAATTCATCATTTTCATGATGTATACAACTTGCAAGCACTGATAAGGTCTTCTTTTCCAATTATGAGTGGTATCACTATGCGACTTTCTTTGGAAAGAAAAAAGTACAGATGCAATTCCAGTACCTGGTCCCAATCATCATCCTCGATGGTGCCCTTGATGTTTCTAAAGAATTCTGTTAATTGCCCACCCTTTTTTCTCTCCGCAAGAGATGCAGCAACACCAGCATATATATCAACAGCTGGAGATGCAAACATAAGATTATAGCAGTTGTTGGAAATACCCCTACACTTTGACAAAAAAATACCGCTTTGTACAAAAGTAGTCCAATGCAATGATAACCTGGAAGATTAAATTGATAGATAACTTGGAAGGCCAAATCAAAGTTCTTCTCCACAAGACTCTCTGCTATTTTACAGCGTCTCCTGCAAAAAATTGTTTGCGACAAATAAATCTCCTTTATATTTATCTCCAGATCCATATGGCTTGAGAGGAAAAATTAAAAAGAAGAAAAAAAGAAAAAGCAGATCAAGTCCACGAGAAATGAAATTCAGAAGAAAAGGCATAAGCTGTGTACAGATCAAGATCTTTTCATTCAGGATCATGAGTCTAAAGTCCTTTTTTGTCCCTATCAAGTACCAGTGTTATACTAGTAGAAACATCACGAGTTCAATCTGTCTTATTTGAATTACTTGCAGTCTAATATGCTCTGAAACTATTAATCAAGCAGATACGTTAATGATATGTAAGACATAATTTGGGGTGGGGGTGGGGTGGGGGGGAGGGGTTATGAGACTATGATATAAGTAACTATACACCCGAACATAACACAAGGTATTCCAATGAGTGTCTTTGGCAAAAATGAAAATTACATCCTATACTTCAATTTATGCAAATCACACCGCTGTACTTTGAAATTGTCCCATTTACTCCTTATATTTTGGTTAATTGTCCAAATAACTCCCCTCTCATAATTCCTGTTAACTTTCAGAATGAAGCTGCTCGTGGATGATTTTTTCACACCTCTCCCGTTAAAGAATAGATGATTTTCAAATACCCATCAATGGTGGGCTCCCATTTGGTCACATGCCGGCTCATTAACTTCCTTATCACTCTCCTTAGCTTGTTCCTCAGTATGCAATCCCATCGCCACGAACCTCATCTCCTTGACAAAAACCTTAGTCTCACCCTGGTACTGTTTCTTCGGCTTCTCGGTCGTGGCACCAGAAACAAAAAAACAACAGCCTTCAAAAAAACAACAGCCTTCATATGGCACTCGAACAACGAAGATTTTTTGGGGAAGAAATTGGAGCAGAAATTCGGGCTTGTGACAGGAGAGGGAAGGAAAGAGTGTAGTGTTGTGAAAGGAGTTTGTTAAGAAAAGATTTTAATTAAGAAATTGGAATCAGAGAAGCAATCTTGAACAATCTATATGGACGTGTAGTCTAGAAACTAAAGGTACATCAACAACATGCAGACAGCCAAACAAAGAGCTCACTTTGCACTTTTAATGGTATATCAAATTATTTTCCTTGATAACCTTGTAAATTGATGGATTCTGCAATATCAGGGAAAAATAAGGGAGCGGGCATATATATATAAACAAAATGAATCATTGTAGAAGATGACACATACCTGAATGTTTCAGGGTCATTTGGATTTCCAAAAAGTGAATGTTTCCATTGTGGTCCCTCTAAATCGTTGAATGATTTCACAACTTCCATCTAAGCATATAAGTACAAGCAAGACGCTAATGAATAATTATTTAAAGTGAAGACAGAATCTAGTCAGAAGGCACGATATTGGATCTCTCCATCCAGTTTAAGAAGTTCCCAAACTACTATTTCGTTGACCATTATACCAAGCCAATTTTGCACAACAAACTAGAAAGACCACTGAAGTCAAATGAAGCAGCATTTTGCTGGGCAGTGTCAATATTGATTGAGAAAGTCATCTGCTTTAGCAGTGGAATCCGGGATGGTAATAAATCTAGGTGGTAATTTGTCAAAATGGAAACTGAATGAAACATAGGTAGAGCCCATCCCTCAGTGAAAGGGAACAAGCATATACACGGTAGTCTAATAAATATGCATGAACACAGTTAACTAATATCAAGTCAAAAGTAAGCCAAATAAGAAAAGAAAGGTAGAAACGTTTATATTAACATAGTCATAATGCCACCACTCCAATACAAAACAAGAGCAGCGCTCTTTAAGGCATAGAGTGGGTCAACCATGCAGTACTTATAACACGTCGTCCAATAAAAAAGAACACAAACAAAAGGATGAAAAAGAACTACAAGCAGAAGGATGTGAAAACAAGAACTCCTCACAAACCAAAAAGAAACAAAACTATTACAAATCAAAGTTATCCCAGCTGTGCATAATAAAAAAATAAAGTCACATTATTCCCTTTCTTTTAATTATTACATTAACATTCATGAAAGAAAATCACATCTAAAGACGTAGAAAGAAGTTAGCTAAAATATTAGTATCATTAATCATCATTTCTATGTTTATTACGCAAACATTTTCAGAAAACAACAAAGAAATCATCACATTTTCGATTGATGTCATCACCTGTATTGAAACCCTAGCAGAGAACTTGACAAGTCCTTCTTCCGTAAGCTTCTCAGAGGCACTTTTTCCTCTAATGCTCTTTGTGACAAGCTTAGTAGAATCTCCACCCTTGTATCGTGCTGACAACGCTTCATCGAAATGCATCTACAGAAGGAAAAAAGGATATGGATAACCAAAAAAATATCTAGGCTCTCTTCAAAAAGAAAAAGGAGTCAAAACCTATACACAACCACCCAAATAACAAATTAGGATTACCTGCTTTCAAGTGAATATTATTCAAGTGCAAGAGAAATATTTCAGGAAATACCTTAGCATTTTCCAAATGCTTGATAGCTTCCTCTTGCAAAGTAGAATTCATAAACAACTGAATACAGCAAAGTCCAGCAGCAACATGGTCCTTTTTTAATACCTAAAATATACACATTAATTGAATTGAAGACGATTGATCAAATCAGATTAAACCAAGATGGACGGCGGGAGAGAGGGGGAGAGGGAGAGAGGGGGAGAGAGAGAGAGGGAGGGGGTGAGAGAG
>QANY01013467.1:128807-389101 GCA_003255025.1 Datisca glomerata
GAGAGAGAGAGAGAGAGAGAGAGAGCTAATTGAAATATCAGTTTCCTAGCATCACTATTACAGAAGTAAGACTACTTCAACAAATTTGTGGAAAATACTGAGATTTGTTAAAAGACAAATTATACGACATAAATATTGTCTCCTCTGCAATTAAAAACAAAAGAGTCTGTAGATGAATAATATATTGCTAGATGTTTAGGCCCGTTCTATCAGTCAAGGAGCAATTCTATCAGCTGAAAGGCACATGCAACTATGCAAATATCTACAATAAAAACTCCCTCAAATTGAACTGAAATCCATGATTCAATCACCTGGAACTTGAATAAATAATTGAAATGCCTATGTGTTTCACAAAAGGCACATATACGGGCAAGTGCTGCAACAGTATAATGATCGATATCTTGTGCTTTTGAGGATGAAATTCTAGCTGAGATCACCTCCTCCAGAACAGACATAGCAGCATAACCAATACAGAGTTCACACAATTCGTCAATGGTCCCGTAATCAGTTGCTAATGGGTCAGGTCTTTGGGGAGAAGATGAAGTTGCTACCCCGATACTTGATGGTTGAGGCGGTGTTGGAACAGCATCTGTAGGAAAGAACAGTAGGCAAGCATCTCTGTAGTGACCATGCCGAAACATGAAACCAAGCAAAAGCTGGCGTGCATACTGCAAAAGTTCAAATAACTTAATAAAACTCAGCCTGTTCTACATAATACTATGAATTAATATACTTACATAGCAAAAAGGAGGAAGTAAAACTGCTAGGTTATCACATAGAAACACACAGCTAGCAAGAACCAATTACAGTGAGATACAGAGGAAGATAACAAGATAAAAGTCACAGAGTGATTAGCAAAAGGAGAAGTCGCAAAATATAGAAAGCCAGTGCAATCTACATCAATAATGAGTTGGAGGAGGGGGACGGATTAATCATTAACCTACTCAAATGATATTTTATCCGAGATATGGTAAGTGTATATGGGCGCTACCCATATAAAGATGACAGTAAATCCTTGATCAAGAGATAGGCAAAGAAAAGCTTATAAGACAACTAAGTTATATAAGGATGGGGTCAACTCACTTCTTGTAAGTAGTTAACACACTCAACGTATCGAATGCTGTCAAGATTGCTCCGAGGTCCATCATCAAAGCTTGAATTAAATGTTGAATTACTTCTTGCTAAATCTTGAGACCGTCGAGCTCTCTCTGAACGAGGAAATGTTGATGGCATGTACAAAACATTGAGATAGGAATCAGCAGAAAGTGAATCATCCAATATTGTTGGTGCACTTCTAGCCAGGTGTTCATACCTGCAAAGGAAGTAGAGCATCGAAGGATCATAGTTTTAGGTGATAGGAACTTGATATATCTATCAATTTGTCCGCCACAAAATAAGCAAATTTGTGAACGTAAAGAACATTTAAAACTTCATGCAATATAGCTTTCTTCTAGATTCTTTGCCGATCACAAATCCAAAGGTTTTTGAAAGGTTCCCCTTTGACTTAACAGTTGTTAGTTGGCAAGAATTTTTTATGCAATTTCTTTTTTCTTTTTTTTTTTGCTTTGTGACAGGTATCTTTTACTCCCTGATGAACTTCTTGTAATTTTTTTGTTTAATTTATTCTGCTTCTTGCAAAAAAATAATGAGGATTTGTTAATTTTGGATTAAAGAATCAAACACTATGGCAAAAATAGCTCCATCAAAAAGCCAAACATTACATGCGTTCAGGAGGATTGATCCTATAATTTCTACAGCCAAAGTGCCAAGGATTGATCCTATACTTTCTACAGCAAAAGTGCCAAAAAACAGAACGAACCCAAAAAGAAAAGAAAATCTAACCAATAATAATTGATCTTCTCCTATGGAGAAACACTTCACTTATTGTTATTATATCCATATTTGTACCAATTCAAACTCATCCAAATTTTATCACATGAAATCAAGTATCTTCCAATCTTTCCATTGAAAGTGCTCAAGGACACTGTAAGTGTTGAGTGCAAGTGCAGCTGATCAGAATCAACCACAGAAATGATTGAGAATTATATATTCCGGTTTTCTCCTCCTCTTTGGGCCTTTTGAGCAAGAAATCTAGAAGCTGAACATAATACCCAGCTTTATATACTGTTTTAACGATGCTGGCTTAGCTTGTCTCATCAAAATAAAAAATACAAGTTCTAAACTGGAAGCTGCATTTCATCTTACATGGATCTTACAGCAGAAACATCAACTGGTGGACCTCCTTCAATAGTATTAATGATCTCTTGTATGATTGGCATAGCATCACCCTTATACAATTGAAAAGCCTGCCTGTTACATAGCAATAAAAGATAAGATTACGCTGTACATATTATTGGAAGACGAGGGGATGCTGAGAAGATTCAGATAATCTAAAAAATGAGGAATACTTTTGATATGATGGTATTAAAAGAAAGATAAATCATACTTAAACTTCACACGTGCTTGTGCATAGTGTTCCATCCGAATCAAAGCATGTCCCCATGCATTCCAAACAGGAAAGACATCAATCTGAAAGATGTCAAAAAATTTGATAAGCCTCCCACCATTTATAAAGAACAACAGAGTCGGTAACTACGAACTAAAATAATGGGGATCCATAGTTCCATGCTACCTTACACTTTCTGCAGGTGTAGACAGCCATGCTATACCTTTCCTCCATGATCAACCTGTCACGCAGATGGGCAGATGACTCAATATCAGCAATATCATCAAGAGAAGCAGCAATTCCAGATCCTAAGAGACTCTGAAGAAGCTCAGCGCGCCCTAGCCAAATGTCAGCCTGTGAGAAAGTTTCAGATAACTCGTCTGGCTGACTACCCACACTAGAGCTACCAGCATCAGAAGATGCATCATCAGCATCCCTACTTCTTTCTGAATTACTCGACAAGTCACTACCGCCAACAAGCTTTCTCAACAAGGATTTCACATAGAGTAGCCCCTGTACATGCAAAAAATTATTGCGCAATCTCTCACAAAAGTAAAGAGCCTGCATCTGGATTAGACATGCCACCACCCAGTTGCGCAAGTATTACATGAAAAGTTGACCTTATAAATGTATTGACTCCTTGAAGCTTGTATACCTGTACAAATGTCTCAGTGGCATAATACGCACGACCAATTGTTTCCATTGATGCATTCTCAGGCAACCGTTGGGAGCTCAAGACATTCTTCATCTGGTTGATACACATGTCCAGGGCACTTTTGGCAGACACAGACTCGTCAGAACACAAAGACAGCAATTCCTACAAAATCAAGAGCCATACTTAAGCAGACATGTAGCACCATGCCAATATCAAAATCATTGCACAAAAGATGATCAAGACTTCTAAAAACATTCATACACCATCACCGACAACAATACTAAGCAAATCGTAAGCACCAAGCAGAAGAATTGGTACTTTTTACTTCACATCTTTGATCCCCGACAATTCAAGAATCCATTAACAGAAGGGATGGAAATATCCACTTCCTCAACAATGCACTAGCCAAAAAGAGTTTCACATTTTCTTCTACACCCATGGGCCAGTTACATAACCACACATATGGGGCTAGTTATGCCGCCACCCTCCGACCTTTCAGGCTTATACCAAAATGCATCCTTACCTTTAAAACCTTGCACTGATACCCCCTCTGGTTTGTTATTCTTTCAGGACCACCCCCTACTGTCACCTCCGTCTAAACGTAGATGGAAGTTACCAAACGTGACCTTCATGTGTTATTTTTTGTGGGCAGTGGTGTAATTTCATAACCTCTGCCATGTGTATACCATCTAATGGAGCTTCCTACCTACCCCTTTGTCTCCCTCCTTTTCTTCGTCTTCTTCTTCTTCTTCCTTCTACGGCGCCATTGGCAGACCTTTATGTTCTTCTCGTGTTCTACTTCTCTCTATCTTGCTTCGCTCTCTAGGCAAGTTGGGTGAGCTTGAAACAGTTTCTCTTACCCACAGAAGAGTGCAGACACAATACTTTTGAGCGGTTTGAGCTGTGCCACCAGAGGTTGGTTAATATACATCAACATGCAAGCATATGAAGTACCATAAATGCAGACACAGTTGCTCTCCAGCAATCTGAGTTTGGGGAAGACCCGTTCAAGAACTATGAAGTCTAAGGGATAACGAAATGTTGAACTTTTAGTTGCCTATCAAGAACTATGTGCTCATATCTTAGTATTTCGGCAGCAAATCCGACCCAAGCCAGTAACCGGTTTTCTGCACCTTGTCACCCAAGATCTGACTAATGCTCATCTAAATGCAGTAAGCATACTAGTGTTCTCTAGATGAGACTGGAAACAACATTGAGCCTTTAATGTGTCAATTGTTTCCCTGTGATCAAACCTGAATTTAGAGGAGAATTCATCTCCCGTTGTCACTGCAATTGCTGATTCAGGTAAACCAAATATGTGTCTTCTTTCCTCATCCTCCAAATGGGTCATTGATTCTGGTGCCACAGGACAGGTAATTCTGGTCTTTTCTCTACTTTTCAGTCACACACTTCCACATCTACTGTTACTTTGGCTAATAGGTCGCCATCTTGTGTTCGTGGATCTGGCACGATTACCCCTACCCCTCAACTTCCTCTGTCATCAGTCTTACATCTACCGAATTTATCTTTTAATTTGATCTCTATAAGCCGGCTCACTTGCAATCTTAATTGTTGCATCTCATTTTTTCCTAATCATTGTTTATTTCAGGATCTTATGACGAAGAAGATTATTGGTAAAGGACATGAGTCTGGAGGCCTCTACATTCTTGACACACCAATACCAAAATCTATCGCTTGCATTGGTGTCATTTCTCCTTTCGAGGCGCATTGTAGGTTGGGTCATCCAACTCTCCATTTACTTAATAAACTTTGTCCATAGTTTAGTAAGGTGTCTTCATTAGATTGTGAGTCGTGTCTGTTTGCAAAACATCATCGTCTTAGTTCAAGTCCAAGAGTCAATAAACATGCTAGTATTCCTTTTGAGTTGGTTCATTATGATGTTTAGGGTCCTTGTCCTATTTTGTCTAAACCTGGATTTAAGTATTTTGTTACCTTTGTGAATGATTATTCTCGTGTAACTTAGTTATATTTAGTGTAACTTGGTTATATTTAATGAAAAGTCGTTCTGAGTTGTTTTCTATTTTTTGTGCGTTTTGTGCTGAGATTATAACTCAATTTAATGCTTCAATCTGTATTTTGCAAAGTGATAATCCCAAGGAATACATGTCCGCTTTATTTCAATCTTATATGGTTAAGAATGGCATGCTTCATGAAACTTCCTGTGTTGATACTCCATCCCAAAATGGAGTGGCAGAACGTAAGAACAGACATCTTGAAACTACACGAGCCCTCTTATTTCAAATAAATGTTCCTAAAACTTTTTGGGCCGATGCAGTTTCTACCGCATGCTTTCTCATTAATCGTATGCCATCATATGTTCTTCATGGTGACCTTCAGGAGGTGTATATGGAGCAACCTCCTAGTTTTGTTGCTCAGGGGGAGTCTGGGCGAGTTTGTCGTCTTCAAAAATCTTTGTATGGTTTGAAACAGAGTCCTCGTGCTTGGTTTGGGAAATTTAGTCAGGCTGTTGAAAAGTTTGGAATGATGAAGAGCAAATTTGACCATTCTGTGTTCTACAAACAATCAGAAGCTGGTAATCAGAAGCTGGTATCATTCTTTTAGTTGTGTACGTGGATGATATTGTAATTACTGGAAGTGATACTACAAGAATCTCATCTCTTAAGTTTTTCCTTCATACTCAGTTTAACACAAAGGACTTAGGGATGCTAAAGTATTTCCTGAGTGTTGAAGTCACAAGGAGTAAAAAGGATATGTTCTTGACTTATTAACTGAGACAGAAATATTGGGGGCAAAGCCTTGTAGTACTCCAATGTCTCCTCACTTGCACCTTATGGGAGATGGAGAACTAACGGAAATCCTGAGCGATACAGAAGATTGGTTGGAAAGCTTAATTATCTCACAGTGACTCATCCAGATATTGCATATTCTCTCAGTGTTGTTAGTCAGTTTATGTCATCCCCAACAGTTCATCATTGGGCAACATCAAAATAGATTTTGTGTTATTTGAAAGAAGCGCTTGTATGTGGTATCTTATATGCAAATCATGGGCGTACTCATATTGAATGTTTTTCAGATGCAAATTGGGCAGGTTCCAGAAGATCCACTTCAGGTTATTGTGTTTTCGTTGGAGGACATTTGGTCTCATGGAAGAGTAAGAAGTAGAGCGTTGTGTCAAGGTCTAGTGCAGAGTCAGAATATAGGGCTATGGCACAGTCTGTGTGTGAGATAATGTGGATATACCAACTCTTGACTGAAGTAGATCCTAAAACTTCAGTACCAACAAAATTGTGGTGTGACAACCAAGCTGCCATTCATATTGCATCTAATCATGTATTTCATGAGCGAACCAAGCACATTAAAATTGATCGTCACTTTGTTCGTGAGAAAATTCAGCAAGGTTTGATTTCTACAGGGTATGTGAAGACTAGAGAGTAATTAGGGTATATCTTCACAAAACCTCTAAATGAGGTTCGATTTGATTATTTTTGTAACAAGCTGGGCATGATTAATATCTATGCTCCAGCTTGTGGGAGAGTGTTACAGAATGTTACAGGATAATACTAACTGTCAATTACCTTATTCTAGGGATCCTAATTGTATAGTAATTAACTTTATTATAAGGATCCTAATTAGGTAGTTTCCCAGCTTTGTATAAATATGTGTATATTCTTCACTGAAATGAGAGATAAAACAATTCTTTTCATCTCAAAGAACAAAGTCTAAGGGATAATGAAATGTTGAACTTTTAGTTGCCTATCAAGAACTATGTGCTCATATCTTAGTATTTCGGCAGCAAATCCGACCCAAGCCAGTAACCGGTTTTCTGCACCTTGTCACCCAAGATCTGACTAATGCTCATCTAAATGCAGTAAGCATACTAGTGTTCCCTAGATGAGACTGTAAACAACATTGAGCCTTTAATGTGTCAATTGTTTCCCTGTAATCAAACCTGAATTTAGAGGAGAATTCATTATGGTGGGTTATTAAGCTATATTCCCCGAGATTTGACCTAGTCTTATGCACAAAGGCGTCTTAAATTGTGTTCTCTATCAGTAAAAAAAGTTGAAAATCGACAAATCTCATAGCCTCGTTCAGTGGCTACCTTAAATAAAGTGATGTCAGGAGCACTTTCATATCTGTGAGATCCACGAACAGCTTCATCCTTTAATGCATCACCAGTTAGCATCCATTCCTCAGCAATTGAAACAGAGGGTAGTCGTTCTTGCCCATCTGTAGAATAAGCTGAAACACAATCCTCCTGAATTCCAGCCATTGCCTCCCAAGCAACTCTTTCAGATGCTGTCAGCCCAGAACTTTTTCTTTTCCGGTAAGTATCTTTAGGAGGAGCCTTATCACCAGTATTTCGAGGAGCCCAAGAAAACGCCCTACGAGCTTCTTTCTGCAGGTTGCTCAAGCTACTCGTAAAAGATGACCTACTAGGCCCACCTGTCTTCGTTTTCTGTTTTGGTCTTGTTCCCGCAATAGAGACCCGATGTTCTCTGGGGGGAGAGCTAATATTGATAGCAATAGCTTTGGCAGCATATCCAACAATGATATTATTGTCTCTCAATGAAGGGAACTCTTTAAGAATCTGCACAAAAATAGACATTAAAATGTTAATGACAATGAAAAGTAACCATTACAATTATGGACTCGATTAACACTGCAAAATATTTGTCAGAAAGAATAATTATGAAGAAATGGAAAGTATTAAAATAAGAATATCCTCAATTTCTAATCGAGGACCTAGAGAAACAAATAAGGCATCAAACATTTTGTAGCTCAGGACTTGTAATACCAGGGAAGCAGATTGCAGTTGTTTCCTCATCAACAGAACCTCCAATATCAAATGAGGGTGCTCATGCAAAGAAGAACATCTTTGCTGCCATGGCAATGGCAAGGCAGCCAATACACGAAGACCCAAGGCCCAAGAGTTAAGCCGTGAAACCTCAGCTTCTGACAGATTCCCTTCTCTTCGCTTCAGGAAGAAGTGAACCTCAAAAGTAAAAAAAAAAAAATAGAACATCATCTTAAGGAACATAAGTCTTTAAGGCCACAATGAAGAAATTTAGTCAAAATCGTTACAAAGAGGAAGATGACAAAGTTATTCTTACAAGAAGTTGCTTTGAGCGCAGATTGGGTAATAGTTGCATTGCACCCATGGCTACAGGTAATGCATCATCAGGATCACGTAGTGAAGAAAGAAAACGTGAAGCTTCTGCTGGACCTCCACCACTTAGGGGGTCAGCAGTCAGAAGCTTCACAAGTTGCCTTCCCTGTAATTCTCTTCGCAAATCTATTGATAATCCAGCACTTTCAGCCACTTCTAAAGCAGCAGAAACAGCTCCTTTTTCTGCAAGTTTAAGAGCTAAGCCCTCTGGATCTTCTTTGCACTCTGCTTCAACCTGACAGTTAAGGAACATGCATAATAAAGAACAGAACTAGCCTAAGAATGAAGAAAGAAAGATCCCATAGAAAAGAATAAAGAAAGATATAGTTTCAGAAAATGACAGAGTTCATCAATATTCAACTTTACGGCTGTCAATATTTGGAAAGGTAAGCACTGCTGATATTCTTCAAAAGAGAAGACCTTATATGCGCTTATCTCCTTCTTGGTGTGTTTTGAGCAAAGGCAACTCTGAGAGTTTAAATCTTCTCTTCCTGCATTGCCCTTTAGCTTCTGCCTTATGGTATCGGTTGTTGATAATGTTTGATTTCAGTTGCATGCAGCCTCGCTCAGTGGAGATATTAAGATTGGATTTAGGTGGTGGAAATAAAAAGAAAAATGTTATATGGTCTCATGCGGTCTTTGCTGTTTTTTTGGGTTCTTTGGCTTTAGAGAAATGGAACAATTATTTAAGACGCGTTCACAGATGAGTCAGTTTTATGGAAGAGAGTTATTTTGTGGGCTTCTTGGTCGTCAAAGTCCAAATTTTTTAAGGACATCCCTTGGTCTGCTTTTTTTGACAACTGGTATTTGTTATGGTCGTAATTCAGTTATAATTTGCTTTGTTCTTGTTCTTTTCAGTTTTCAGATTTTGGTGGATTTCTCATTCTCCACAAACTGTTCTTGTACTCTTTTTATTTTTAATATAACTTTCATGTTTCCTATTAAAAAATCAATATTCAACTTTACGTATGTGAAAGCAAGGGAAGTTGAGACCTCTTGCCAATTGTTATAATGCTCATCTGCACTTAATATGTGTTTGTACTTCCGTAAGGCTTGTCTGATTTGCACAACCTACACATCCCAAAAGAGTTATGAAATAATAGAAAGTTCATATAATCTTAAAGTAAGAATCCAATAATAGAGCACCAGAAGGCATATTAATAAATTCAAACCAGTACCTGATTCCTAATTGGATCAGTTTGAGGCAGATGGCAAGCACACATGGTAAGAACATCCAGAGAGGCATCAAGATCCCACTTGTGCGTATACCTTGGAACGTTCATAATAATAGTGCCCTATCAAAGGAATATCCCAAACAATTTCTAACAATCTTCACTTATGTTGCACTGTTAAAAACTAATTTGACTGACTAAATTCACCTCAACCAAATAACTTAAGTTTCCGTGATCAATATCAATTTGAATGGTGTCATAGCAAAAGATCTTGATTCAAACTTCTGCATCAACAATCTTCCTCCACATTTAGGATCAAGTTCACTTGTTAGGACCATTAATCAAAAAGAAAGTTTGGGCTTACTTTTGAGGGGGAGATGAGAAATAATTTAAATTATTAAATTTACCTCAGTCTAATAGCTCAAGCTTTTGGGATCATGGTAATTTATTTAACATGCCGATAGGTGCAAGTGGAAAAAACTAACAAAGCATAGATATGATGAAAGGATTTGACTTGTCACCCATAGTGGCCAACAGTCGCGGATCCAGAAAAAAATTTTGGAAGGATCTGACTGAAGTTCTAAATCATTTTCCTAATTTTGTGCGAAAAAAATTCATAATTTTGCATTTTTCATTTATGGAAGATGATAACATTGGAAAATATAAAATTCAAGCATAATTTCAACAAGAAAGTGAGGAAATTCGATATATAGCTAATATTGATAAATCTAACTATTATATTTTAATTCTCTGAAGTTTGGGATGAATTTTTCCTTGTGCAAGAGAGGGAGCCTTATGTGAGGTTACTTCAAATCGTTGTCCCATTGTGTTCAGCCAGTTTCTTCTACAGTGGCTGAAGGGAAGCGTGAGGTTCTCAGTTGGCCAAAAGAGTTGGGTGGTTTAGAAATTGGTTACTTCTTGCTTAGAATAGTGCCTTACTCGATAAGTGCTTGTGGAGATTTCCTTTGGAGAGTTCTTTGTGGGTGTTAGTTATTATGAGCATTCATGGTGTTGAGAGAAATGGTTGGGATTCTAATTTGGTGCTGTATGGGTCTTACAGAATTCCATGGAAATTTATTTCACTTGGGCTTGATTCCTTCCTCGGTTGTGTCTTACCCAAGTTACTTGATGGTTCCAGATTTAGATTTTGGGAAGATATCCGTGTGGGAAACATTTCTCTTATGTCTTTGTTCCTAACCCTATCCACTGCATAATGCTTGTATCAAAAAATTATTTTGTTTTCCTCCTACCCTTTCTTGAAATCTTTCATTAAGAAGAAATCACTGATAGAGATCTTGATAATTATATTTCTCTCAACTTATTGGACGGTATTCGTTTTAATCTTTATTCTTTGGACTCCCAGGTTTGTGCTTGTGATTCTGGTTTCTTTTCGTGTAAATCTTCTTTCTTTTTATTTCCACCACCAAAATCCAATCTTATCAACATCTCCACTTAACAAGACTGCACCCAGCTGAGATCAAACAATGTCAACAACCGGTTCCATAATGAAGAAGCTAAAGGCAATGCATAAAAAGATGATTTGAACTCTCCAATTTGCTTTTGCACAAAAACACCAAGAAGGAGATAACCACATATAAGGTCTTATCTTTTGAAGAGTATCAGCAGTACTTACATTTCCCAATACTAACAGCCATAAAAAAAACTTTTAACTTTGGAAGGAGAGCATGATTTCCATATTAGAGTAAAAGGTAAGGATTGATGGGAATCCACAACATTTGAAATAAGATTCATAAAGGATTTACAAGAGAAAACCCCAGATTTGTCAAATGCCCACACCCTTTTGTCCATCACTTCAGAATTATAAGAACAAGATTTGAGCAAGGACAACATATTAAGATACTCCCCGATTTCGGAATCAGTTAAGTTTCTTCTAAAAGATAAATTCCAAGAGAGTGGAGAACAAGGAAAAGTTAAGTCTCCAACTTTATCATTATGGTTCGAAGAAACTAAATAAAGGCTTGGAAAAGAAGCAGAAAAAGCCTTGTCACCGATCCATCTATCTTCCCATAAATTAATTTTCTTGCCATCACCTAAGCTCAGAGAAACTCCATTGAGAAAAGACTTAAGTCCTCTAGAAATCAACCTCCAAGGTTTTTTAAAAGAACCACTTATCACCATTTTAGAGTCTCATCCGTTGGAGTGAGTACCATAAATGCTTTTGATTACAGAAACCCATAAACAATCATTCACCAAAGGAAATCTCCAAAGCCATTTCCTTAAAAGTGCTTAATTTCTAGATCAAAGATTACCTATACCCAACCCACCTAGATCCTTGCTTTTAGTAATCTCTTCCCTTCTAACTACGTGGTCCTTTCTTCCTTCCTCAACACCCTCCCAAAGAAAGTTTCTCATCAATCTCTCTTAAGATGCTAGCTGCTTTTGATGATAATCTAAAAATAGACATACAATAAATTGGGATACTTCTCAAAACAGTTTGTATCAAAACTAACCTGTCTCCTCTAGAAAAACAACCTTTTTTCCACCCATCCAATCTTTTCTTCACCTTCTCAACAACCGGATTCTGAAATTCCAAGGAATTGGGATTACCTCCAAGAGGAGACCCAAATATTTCATAGGCCAAGATCTCACACCACATCCTACAAAGTTGGCAAGCTCATTCAAAACTAAATCATTAACATTAATCTCTGCCACTACACACTTCTCTAAGTTAATTTCCAATCTAGAGAGAGCAATGTTGATTAATGCAGATTGGTTAGCTGCTTGTAAAGATTGATTTGTGTATTATGGGGTTTTTTTTGTTTCGGTTGGATTGCCTTTGGAAATATTTATTATCTTTTAATCATATTGTTTCTTATCCAAAAAAAATTCCAGAGAGAGAGCAAAACAATTTAACTATATTCATCAGATTCTCAAACCTCTCTTTACTGTTAGGAATAAAAAGATAGTATCATCTACAAATTGCAAATGAGACACATCTAATCTATTTCTTCCTATTTTAAAACCATCTTAAACATCATTCTCTATACCTCTAGAAACCAATCTGCTTAAGACATCGACCACTAACGTAAATAAAAAAGGAGATGTGCGGTCCCCTTGTTTCAAGCCTCTAGAACCTTTGAATTTTCCTCTAGGTCTCCCATTAACTATCACTGAAAAATTGATTGAGTTCAAACTGTTGGAATGTTGTCCCACATCGCCTAGACTTGCCCATTTTATGCTAGTTATAAAGCTCTAGTACCACTCTTCTTAACACCTAGGTTTTAAGGAGTAATCGGGTTGGGTTTTTCAACTTGGTATCAAAAGCTTGGTTGGGCCTTTGTTTGTGCCGCTTTAGTTCGGTTCTTTGTCCGCTTAGTTTGGATTGTTTGGTATACTACTTAGTTCGGCTACTGTGTTGTGATCCAGGAGGGTGTGTTGGAATGTTGTCCCACATCGCCTAGACTTACTCATTATGTGCTAGTTATAAAAGCTCTAGTACCCCTCTCCTTAACACCTAGGTTTTAAGGAGTGATCGGGCTATACTTTTTAACTTGGTATCATAGTTTGGTTGGGCCTTTGTTTCTGCCGCTTTAGTTCGATTCTTTGTCTGCTTAGTTCGGATTTTTTGGTATGTTGCTTAGTTCCGCAATCGTGTTGTGGTCCAGGAGGGTGTGTTGGAATGTTGTCCCACATCGCCTAGACTTGCCCATTCTGTGCTAGTTATAAAGCTCTAGTACCCCTCTCCTTAAAACCTAGGTTTTAAGGAGTGATCAGGCTGGGCTTTTCTAACTGTTTGTGCGACTTTAGATCGGTTCTTTGTCCGCTTAGTTCGGATTGTTTAACATGATGCTTAGTTCGGCTACCGTGTTGTGGTCTAGGAGGGTGTGTTGGAATATTATTTCACATCACCTAGACTTGCTCATTTTGTGCTAGTTATAAAGCTCTAGTACCCCTCTCCTTAAAACCTACGTTTTAAGGAGTGATCGGGTTAGTTTTTCAACTTTGTTAGAATGTTGTCCCACATCGCCTAAACTTGCCCATTATGTGCTAGTTATAAGGCTCTAGTACCCCTCTCCTTAACACCTAGGTTTTAAGGAGTGATCAGGCTGGGCTTTTCAACTCAAACAACCCTTAATCCATTTTCTCCAAATCACTCCAAGACCCTATTTCTCTAAGACGAAATCAATAAAATTCCAATTCACATGATTATAAGCTTTTTCAAAGTCTATTTTGAAGACAATTCCTTCATTTTTGTTACATCTATAATCCTCAATAATCTCATTTGCCACCAGCACCATGTCCAAAATCTGTCTATTTCTAACAAAAGCCCCTTGATTTGTGGAAACAGTTTCCTCCAAAAATTCTCTTAATCTTGCAGCCAACACCTTTGCCAGGATCTTATAAATGATATAAACTAAGCTAATAGGTCTGAATTCTGCCATTCTCATTGCTTTTAATTTCTTTGGGATTAGGCAAATGAAAGTTGCATTGTTACATGCATTCATCACTCCGTTACTATGAAATTCATGAAAAACTTTCATCACATCCATCTTAAGAATATCCCAATACTCTTGAAAAATAGTCATTGAGAAACCATCAGGACCTGGTGATTTACCTCTATTGCATTCCATAACTGCCCTTTTGACCTCTTCTTCCTCAAATTGCCTTTCTAGCCACAGGCTGCTCTCTGAAGAGATTGGAGCCAAATCCAGGCCGATAATGCCAAAAAATTGCTTCACAAAAATGAGGGTAAATACATTTGATATGCTTCAAAGGAAATTCCCTTATTGGTGTCTGTGACCTTCTTGGTGCGTCATTTGTACGAGGGAAGAAGAGAACATTAACGCCACCTGTTTATGCACTGCCCAGCAATCAACAATATTTTGTTTTGTTTGTTGGATTTATTTTATATTGTGGGTGTTATCGAAAAATGTGGAAGCCTTATTTCTTCGTGACTTTTTGGGTGCCTGGTAAAAAGAAAAGCTCTTTGGTCTTGTGATTTGGTGGCTACTCTGTGTTGTGTTTAAATGGAACGTAATAGACACATTTTTTAAGATCGGAAGGAAGATGTTGAGACTCTATAACATAAAATTTTCTTCCTAGCTTCGTTATGGGCTTCCAAATCCAGCTTGTTGCAGTCCTTTTCTTTAAGTTCTATCATGTATACTCGTCCTTGAGTTGTCTTTGATAGGATGTACTATATTCTAATTTGTTCTTCTCTTTTCTGTTTTTGTTATTTTCGTGGTGGATTCCTTATCCTCCATTTTCATATTTTCTTCTTTATTAATAAGATCTATGTTTCTTGTTGATAAACAAAACATTAAGAAGCAATAAGAGAATTGAGTTTTCCTTATTGTCAATCTTTTTAATGCATAAGTTAGAAAACCAATTTGAATAAACAAAAAACAACTAAAAATATTTATGATAGAAATAATAATAACCACTTTATGAGAATTTATGATTATAAAGTAGAAACTAGAATGCCTTCTCCAACACAATTTTCAACATGTTAAAATGGAAATTTAAAATGTTTTACGAATATCTAAAGTTAGGGTATGATTTAAATTAATAACGGCATATAAATTTACATATTACACTACCTGAGAATATAAACTTTTCCCTAAATCAACATATTAAAAATGTAGTTTGACATGTAAACGAACTAGTCGCCTAAATTTTTTTTGAGTTTGAATATACTGAAAACTCTAAAACTGGACAGGGACACCACCGGGGGTGGTGGACTTGCTACCTGTCCCCTACGAGAATCCACCAGGTGGCCAATAAATGAAAAGAATAGACAAGCAAAAACCAACTTAATGAGGATAGAGTGAGAGTTTATCTTCATTTTGATTATTTCCAATTGGAAAGTTACTAGCGAATTGAAATCTAACTAACATTCTTTGTAATCCCTAAAAGATACTTTCCTCCATTATAATTTTTCTTGACAGTAAATTTGTGTTTCCTGCTCGGAAAATATCAAGAGAAAAACAAAACATGGTAGCGAGCAGTATCCATTGTCAGACCAGCTTAATATCTAATCTTCAGAAGATAATAAGCACTTATAAGAAAATAGTTAACTTTTATTTCTCATTGACTTTGCAGTTTCGACTCAATTCCTTCCTGCATTTTTCTTCCTCCTCCTTTGTAATCTCTTTTCATTAATATATTTTTCTTCATTTCATATTCAAAGAGAAAATAAAGAAAAGAAAATAGCTAATGAACATAAGTTTTTACATAGTAGATGGTCCTCAGGAAGTTATCCTTCTATGATTTAGACATTAGCCATCGTCAAATATTTATTGGAGAAAAAGATAATTTCATACATACTTGAGGGAAAGTCTAGCTGCTAGTTGTTTATCCTTCAATCGTAGGCAATACTGCCAACTATTACTTGAAATCCGGCGTCCACAATCTTGAGACTCTACATAAGTCGAGTCTTTCTCTTCCTCATGTTCAATGAGAAGTTGAAGCAACAGATCAGAGGCTCCATTACGCAAAAAGCGATCAGAAAGTGCAAGAGCATCCATTAGCTTTCCATCATCAATCAATCTGCCAGAAAATATCAGAGACTGTAAATAGCATATTCCAATTACTGTAATACTACTGCATCCTCACAGGTTTTCAACTTAGACGTAGAACATGAGTGACTGCCGCACTCAACTATGTAGAACATCCAGGGAACTCCCCTCTTGACCCTCAATACTGCCTACCCAGCCCCCACTCTCAAGAGGAACATTATTAAAGTTTGTAAGACAAGATTGAGTTTGTTTGAAATACAAAAGGGGGGAATCAGAATGTTTCCGAAATTCTGAAGGAGATACTCCAAGAAGTCTGGAAAAGCAAAGAAGCATTTTTCTAAACAAGAAAATAATTCAAATATGCTCACAACTTTCAATGGAAAACTTCCTTCCATTTTTCTTTTCCAGTGCCAGGATAGTTATATGAGCAGTAGTATCTTCTTTGAACGTTTCTCTTTATATATCATATCCTAATTATCTAAATTGTCATACTGAACTGTTGGTCACCAAAATGACCAACAAATTTCATTCTCTCTTCCTACAACTCAATCGGAGAAACTTAGGATGTAGTAAAACATGAACTTCCAATTCAGAAATAGAAGAAGCCGATCATAGCATAACAGTCGTAAAACAAACTAGAAGACAACTTGACACAACAAAGAATGATAAGTTTTACCGTTCTACAGCTTTCTCATAAGGTTCTTCATTCTCCCAATCAAAAGAAAGGAAAGAAGTAGTATCAAGTGTAGAAGCTTCTGGTTTTAAGGAATTATCCCACTGTTCATGGATCATACCCTCTTGACTATTTAAGCCAGGTAAAGCTGGTGAAATGTTATTACTACCAATAATATCATCTATTTCCGACTCAGTATCACTATCAAGATCACGAAGTCTCTTAATTGAAGCCCTTGCTTCAAGTTTGTCAGTAGTGTTGGCATCTTGTTGAGCTGTTACAGTAAACTCTGAAACTCGATGGAGATTAGTTTGCATCTGTATCCACCGATTTAAAGTTGGGAACCTGCACGTGAAAATAAAAGGTGAAGTACACTTGAATATAAAACAATACAGGGATGAATCATTTCTTTTTCTATAGTAAAGGATGAATCATTTCAAGCATATGTATATAACCTCTCCGATTGATCAAGAGCAAACTCATAAAACAACCGGTCAGCATCAGGTGACTGTTCATCATTCAAGGAGCTTGATAGAGAGGAGTTGCTGCTACTGTACAATATACTACTCCCAAAAGCACATGCTAAGACAGCCCTTACTGGGGATATTTTAACTAAATGTTTTACTATGTCCAGCTGAAGAGGGTAAAGAGGAACTCCAGGAGTTGCTGAGGAACGTCGATAGCAATTATGTTTGGCTTCTTTAGAAGAAGGGGAAAGTGCTTTATTTTCGGAGCCACTCGAGGAACAAATAGGAATAACTGGAATACATGCCCATCCATGACCAGATCGTGGTGGATAGACAGGAGGTACACATGCTGAAATCACTTCATGGACAAAATCAGCAGACATAATTTCAGCAACCTTGCTGGCTGCATCAGTGCTGCCTCGATCGAAGACCAGTCTGGTTAAAAGCTGCAAGTATAACAAGGGAGTAAATGAGCGTATCTGCCAAGATAATATGCTAATTCACAGAATGTTAAAAAGAAAGTATGGTTTCCTCGATCAAAGACCAGTCTGGTTAAAAGCTGCAAGTATAACAAGGGAGTAAATGAACGTATCTGCCAAGATAATATGCTAATTCACTGCCAAGATAATATGCTAATTCACAGAAGGTTAAACGTAAGTATGGTTATCTTGAGCTTCTTATGTATAATATATGATTACTCCTCAATATCATCGTCTTTATAGTAGCAAATTTAACTATTGAGCCCTCAGGAACTTCTGCTGTGGTGCTATGGGCTTTAGAAAAAAGTTGAGATTTACACTCATTCAGTATAACTCTGCTTAAATTTGAAACAAAATGCCACCATACGTGTGATTTTTATATATCGCAATTCTTGATAAAACTAGAAATTGAACATTAAGGTGAACCAATAATGATTTTATTTGGTCATTGGCTTCTTCTATGAAAAATCATATTCTCGTAACAAGACCAAATCTATTGCAGGAAATGTTATTTAGACTAGAGGGCTCTAACCATATATAACACAATCATCACTAAAGGCTGATAGTATGGTAATATCATTCTTCATGAAGTTAAAAGTATAAAACTATTACATTTGTTATCATTTTCCCCTTGTAAGATTGTCTGAAGATCAGATACATGCTATCAAAACAATTCCCTTTTGAGACATCCTAAATTGTGTATCCGATGCTAGAAGGATGTAGGAATCACTAGATCACTTGCTTCTGCATTGTTCATTTTCCTTCAGCTATGGTGTAGACTTCTTGAAGTTTTTTATTTAACACGGCCGATGCCTAGGGATGTCAACGCTTAGCTTTGATCAATCCTTTTAGTAGGGCCACCAAGAAAAGTAAGAAGATTTTGTGGAGATGCTCTCTTTCTGCTATTTCATTGATTATTTGACAGAGGAATTCGAGAATCCTTGAAGAAAACCAAATGGAAGCTAGTTTTGTGGGACAATGTCAAGTTGGTTGTTTCTAAATGCGCTTATAGATCAAATCCTTTTAAAGATTTCCCATTCTTTTTTGTTCTCTCAAGCTGGAGAGAAATTGTAAATTGATACACATCAAGGATTGCTTATCCTCTTTGGTGCATCTCTATAATTAATGAAATATTATCGTTTCTTACCTAAAAGAATCCTGAATTCTCTTTCAGGAAACAGATAATATATATTAATAATTATTATTTTTTGATAGGAAACAGAAAATATATATTAATAATTAAAAAAAAGAGTACAAGAGCAGGATTTGGAGGATGAGTAATCCACCAAAAACTGAAAACAAAACAGAACAAGAACAAAACAGACATTGAAATCCAAAATTACACACAACTACATCCATAACAAATTCCAACTTTCATAACAAAATAACACACAACTACATCCATAACAAAATCCAAAATTACACACATGATATTATTACACTATAAATACTTAATCACACACATGATATTATTACACTATAAATACTTAATCATTCTTAACTTTCCTATAATTTCCCCCTAATACTTTTCAGAAAGCTACAGTTATGTTCTATCTTTCAATTATACTTTTCTAGTTACATGATAAAACTTTCCTAATAAAGATAACAACTACATTCTTAGACATCACCCAACTCCCTACAATATCCATAACCATAATAATTGTTGCCACCACAAAATGTAATAGAACGTACAAGGGAAAAGAAAAAATAAATCTTACATCCTTTGGCCATTCATACACAAGCGAGAAAAAGTTGAAATCATGAGTTGTATCAGTCCCATCAACTATGTCACCTATAGCAGCAATATGAAGAATAAATTGCGATAGATACGTAGTGGGCTTGGCACTTAACGGACCAAACAATCTCTTCCCAGCATCTTTAACATCATAAGTTACGGACTGAATGCTAGTTTCTCCAGCAGTAGAACTCAAAGGCACCTGTTTGATAACTTTAAGCCCAAGACCAAGTACCCCATCATCATTGCCACTGGAAAGAACTTTGCCATCAGCAGATAGGGTTTCATCTCCTTTAAGAAAATGATGTTCAGTTTCCTCATCAGAAATGGCCCTTGCAAGGTTATGAAGCTTACCTTCAATTCACAAGATAAACATGCATTAAAGCCATAGGAAAAGGAAAAGGCAAAAGAAAAGTACAAAATTTGGCAAGGTAGGAGTAAAAATACCGCTGAGAAATTGTCTTTTTCCCTTGTGGGCATCTTCTATCATTTGATGTAGCATACCAAGGGCACGCCCCCTTTGCCCCTGGCGTTGTGACTCCTTTGTTGAAGAGGCCGTAATATCTCCAGACAAAATGGCCTGGAGGGACGGAGGTCTATCCTGGAAGATAATGGAAATCGGGTTCAGGTAGAGCTATTGAGTATAGACTATGAAGTCATTGCTATATAAGTCATGCACCTTGAAAATGAAACTATTTAACATATTTCTAGAAAGAAAAAAAAAGCAAATACAAAGATCATACTCTCTGCATGTATAATACTATTGTTCATTTGTACATGTCAGTAAAATTATTGGCATCAACCTGATGGCCATATTTCAGGGAGTGAACCAATAGTCTCCTGCCACGTCCTATTGAAACAGATACTGCAAAATTCTTTTCTCTATTTGAAATGAACTTCTGTGATTTATAATGCTGGAACATACAGTAGAGTCATAGAGAGAACGCCTAACATAATGCATATTCAAGTACAAATTTTGTAAGAATTGGTTTTGACGATGTTAGAAGATTGAATCTAGAGCTTTCAAAACCGCTGATAAATGGTCCCATGACACAGTACTTGTATTTTTTGGGGGTGTGATTTGTAAATTCAAAAACATAAGATCAATTTTTTATCATATTATCCATCTAAAATACAATTGATATTTAACCTTGAATATTTATTTGAAACAATCTGGCAAAGATAAATGATTTTGAAAACAAAGGTCCAGCGCACTTACAAAAAGCGCACTTACAAAAAAATAGGGAAGAGTAGATTTTACCGCCCTCACCTATGAGGGTTGTAAACAATTGAACATTTTACTTTATTTTGTAACAATAAACCTTAAAATTTCAAGAAGTTACAAAATTAACTTTCGTCCATCAAACTGACAAACACCCCGTTAGTGAAGGCCCTCAATAACACCTTTTTTCTTATAATAAAAGGCATGTGGCTATCAAATGCCGCTTCCTTTCCCCCTTCCAGACCTCCATACCCTAATTGCTCCCGAATTCCGCCAATTTTCTTTCCCACGAATTTCAGACACTGTGCCATAAGATTTTCCTTTTTCGCATGGACTTTCTTTTTTATAAGAAACAATATATATTAAAATAAAATAAGACAATGGACTTGCCGCGGTAGATGTTTTGAGGTCTAATTTGTACATTCATCTAAACCTGAAGCCGAATAGTTCTGTTTGGTTAGCGGCTAAAATCTGAAAATTCTCATACATGTTTTTTTCTCTTAAAGCTTGTCTTCGACTCTAGAGAAGAAATCCTCATCTGGGTCTTCAAATTTGGGAATGGAACCCCCAGATTTGTTCAGATCTGCAAATTAGGGCCTGGATCCTGAAATTTATGCTTGGAAAGGAGAAATGAAGAAGCATGCGATGGGGCACATGCCCTCACTAATGGGCCAACTAATGATCTGATTGACAGAAGTTTAATTTTGCAAGTTTTTGAATCTTCAAGGTTTTGATTGTTACAAATAGAGTTTCCTATCAAAAAATTGTTACAAATAAAGGTTTTAATTGAATAGCATTTACATTATGGTCAATATTATTGTTCTCAAACTTCAGATCTCTTCGCTTACCCTTAGTGAACTCTAGATATCTATTCTCAAACTTCAGATCTCTTCGCTTACCCTTAGCAAACAATCAAATCATGTGGATGTAATCAGTTCTCATGAGTAACAAAAAGTTCCAACCTAACATATGAAACTACCTGTTCCAAGAACTCATGCAAACGCTTGAGGAGACGCCGTGAAACAGAAATTACTCCAACTTCAAGAACCTGGTCCCAGTACTTGTGGCCTATCTTTGGAGGAACTCCTGGATATATCTCAGATAACATAACTTGTGCCTGAGAATGATATACATCAAAGGTTAGTGTCACGCAAAATTAATAAGGCAGGATAAGAGGATCGCAAAAGAAAAACCTGAAGAAAATAAGAAATGAAGAATGAAACTCCTCTGAGACATAGATATATGGGAATATAAAAAGCTGTTGATACACTTGAGGTATTAGGAGTACATGGGAAAAACACATTTTCACCCTATTAGAAAATAGAACCTTACTCACCCAATAGGAAGAACGCCAGCTTACTTTCGTCAGCAAAACTAATCTCTATCCTCATGTATATTTTCATCTAAATTATATTCACTTCCTATTTAACAAATGTCTCTTGAATAAAGAGAATGGCCATAAAAAATTAGAGAAACATCATTTGCACTTGATAGCAAATGAAACTTACCTATCACACACTATTCTTCTGAACATCTTTTCTGAACTCGACTACACTTCAACCCACAATTCCAATTATATCGCTACGACCTATTAACTAAGCAATGCCATTTTTGTTTCCAAAAAGAAATACAAGAAATGCTCTCAACACTCCCAGGGATTTTATTTGCTAGACAGCTGCCAATCAGAAATGTTTCAGATAAGCTATACATTATTACGGGAAAAGAGGAGCTAATTCCCAAATTGTTAATGAGGCATTTCAAGTTCATAAAAGAGCATTGCCTGATCCAGAAGCTGCCGTGATATCTTTGCACTCCTCGCAGAAGTTGCAGCAATGTCAATACAAAGAAGAATCTGCCAGGAAATTTACATACATCAGCATATACTAGATAGATAGTCAGCCACTGTAGGATAGGTACTTGAAATAGTCAGTCTAACAGCCTTGTCCGACTTCACTCAGGAGGGACTAAGAATGAGGTTCCTACATGCCCAACCTACGAATTTAAACTAACCCCTTTTGCAGCGAGCTTGGGGCTTACTCTTAAAAACCTCACCACTCCTTTCCTCCAACATAACAATTGCAAAACAAGAGGAGAAAATGGGAGCCAGATGAGATGAAATGGGGAAGCACTTACTGCAGCCAAAGGTCCTAACTGCAAACGTAAGGAGGAAAAATCTATATCTTGTACTGTAGAAGTTCCATGAGCTGCACGAGACACTACATCTTCCACCTGAGAAAGTTATATGAATATGTCATTTAAAACATCATGCAGAATAAATTTACAGGAAAAGCTGACAATTGAACAATGGAAAAACACTGTTCTGTTTTTGTTGAATAGTTGACGGCAGAAAAAATGGAGAATCAAATTTAGGAGTCATTGTTGACAAGTGCATAAAAATAACGAGCACTTCTATACCATATTCAAATTGCTGAATTTATATTACCACTTATGTTATCACATCATCCAAGTAATAGCTTCTTCAAAATAAAAAAGAACAACCAAGCGATTGAGTAGAAAATCTCCAAATGAACCATAAAAACTAGACAAGCAAATAATACAGATAAAATCATACTGACACGTCCACGTAGAAAGGCAAAGAGGTAGGACAAGTCAACACTTATACAACGTAGAACGGTAAGAGTTCAATCTATGCTCGACAAAAGCAGAAACAGATTTCTTTTTTCATCAGTGAACAAGCAGAAAGAGATTAATTTAATAATGAGTACTATTACTAATATTATAGATTTCATGTCTTAATGAATGTAGAAATGAAGATGTGATGATTTCTTGCAAGCGAACTAAGCGTTTTTTACACAGCAAACAGATGATCGTACAGATGCTTTTCTGAAGGCATCGTCAACCCATTCAGCTAATTCAAGGGTGGCTTTATCTTCTGCAGATAATGAAAATCGATGAACTGCCTCTTCTCCAATATCGTACTTTGCTCTTTGCATGCAACTGCATAATAAAATAATATTATATCCCTTTTGAACAGTAATTAGTAGGCCACATCATTACACAAATACTCATTGGTGACCTAGTATCTTTTTTGGACACCACTACTTAGTTGATCCACCGGTTTGCTTGATAGTTGACATTTTCAAGTCTATCCTCCTTTTCAGTTAGAACTTAACAGAACCACACTCGGTTTTATGTTCCTAATATGCTTTCTCTGAATAGCTGCTTCCAACAAATCCTCTCTTGGATTTGAATTTCCCTCCTTAGGGATCTCATTTGGCATATCTAGTTGGATGCAACTGGACAAGTCCTAGTAAATAGCAACACCGTGGAAGCAGCTTTTCTCAAACTCTGCACCAATATTAGGGAAGACTTACAAGGATAAATTAATAACCAATATCTAGCATGGATTTTTACTAGTGAAATAATCGATCACAAGGTTATTGATTTATCATCAAAGTATACAGACTTACAGGTTAAGTAGCTCGGAAGGGGCTGCACGTAACACAGTCAGTGCTTCTTTCCATCTCCACTGGCGTTCTGATAAAGGTAAAAAATGCTGCAAGATTGACAACCTCCATTCCCACTCTTCAATAAAACGTTTAGCAATTGAGACTCTCCACTCTAAGGCCTGTTTGCTACCAATGCTCAAACTGTGATTCAAATGCTGATCTAGTTGGCTTATATTTGATGGCAGATGGCAACGTAATATGTCAAGCAGTGTCCCTGTGAAAGATATGACCATTTTGTTTCCCCCTTCATATGTAGTGAGATCAGAATGTTCCCAAGAGCATGAATACAGTGATTCAGGAGTGCTTCCTGGTAAGGCGCAATGTGTCATGTTGAGAGAGAGATCATTCATATGCAGAAGTGACAATATTATATTCACCATGAGTATCTGCACCATTGAATAGAACAAAAATTATCTGTAATAGAAAAGAAAAAGGTACACTCACTACATATGTCTTCAATTGATGCCACCACCAACAATTAAGAGCATTCAGATTCAAAGAGAAAAATAAGCTCATCATAAACTTAAAGAGAAAACATGCAAATTGTACGTGTCCTATCAAAATAAGTATGGAATTATCTAGCAATATAGTATGAGTGACATTATAATCCCCAAAAAATTCTTCCTGCAAGTTGTGCCACTTATGTTACCACATCATCCAAGTCCTAAATTTTTTGTCCAAGAAGCATGCTTCATGTGAACTTGGAGAAGTTGAAGAATTGAACTAGTTGAGCAAGAACAAACGTAGAAACCCGAAGCTATAAAACCCAAGTAAATCCTCAGCGGAGAGGGCAGGCAAAAAATAACAAGCAAATGACCTTGCGTATAATACTATTGATGGACTCCAAATGGTTCCGCAAATCGTTTAAATGGCAAAACGCCACCAGTCTATGATATTTTCTTTCAGCAATAAGACTCCTCTCCATTGCTCCTATTGCAAGAACAGCTGATTCAAGAGCATAACGCATGTGCATAAGTTCAACATCTTGCATCCTACAAAAAAGAAGTCAACAAAATGGAAAAAACATGAGACTTTAATATATTTGTGGGTCAAAATAACAATAATAAGACTGAACGAGAAACTAGCTGAATTTTCAACTATCAAGTATTTTTTCACATTTAACTATTAAAATATCATGTGCTAAAAATAAGTTTGTCAAAATACCATCTATGACAAGCAACCATCAAGAAAATTTGTACACTATTTTTATAGGAAACATGAAAATTTATACACTATTTGAACACAAGATAATCATGAATAATCATTTCCGCAACTTTGCCAATAAATTACATCTCTAACTTATATTGGACAAACCTGTCTGCAATGATCAACTATTACAACGAATTAAACTCACTAAGTTAATACCACCTCCTGGAATAAAGAGGTGTTTGGAAACATTGGTTTGAAAAGGAGTGATAACTGCCAAAATTAAAGAGCTAGATGATTAGAAGACTTTAGATCATGGAGACTTAGAGCTTAGACTAGAGAGGGATGAGCTAAAATTAAGATTGGAGAAGGTTATATCTTTGGAAGAAATTTCTTGGAAGCAAAAGGCAAAAATTGATTAGATTAGGGATTGGGATAATAATTCCAAGATGTTTCATAGAATAGCTAGTGGGAGGAAAATAAAAAAGCTGATAAATAAGTTAGTAATGGATGATGGATCTATTTGGAAGAGGAAGAAGATGTAGTTAAGGAAGTTTTGAGAATTTTTCAAGATCTTTATTCAGAAAAAAAAGGAGAAAAATTTTGACACTCGGTCTGGATTGGGCACCAATCTCTTCAGAGAGTAGGCTTTGGCTAGAAAGGCAATCTAAGGAAGAGGAGGTCAAAAGGGCAGTCATGGAATGTAATAGAGATAAATCACCAGACCACGGTTTCTCAACCGCTATGTTTCTCAACCGCTATTTTTCAAGTGTGTTGGGATATTCTTAAAATGGATGTGATTAAAGTTTTTCATTAATTTCACAGAAATGGAGCTGTAATGTATGTAATAATGCAACTTTCATATGAGCGATGAGAGTAGCAGAATTTAGATTGCCTTTCTAGCATTGTGTTGAATATTGTTTGATCTCAGCTGGGTGCAACCTTGTATTGAATATAAAGATGTTTTTTACTTTATTTATTTATTTTAATTTAGGGATAGTTTAGTAATTACTCTTATTGCTTTTCTTCTTTGGGTATAAATACCCCATTGTATCTAGATTTGTCTTAACTCAATATAACATTTTCATCTACCTTTTTTCTATTTGGTATCAGAGCCAATATAACCCTAACCTAATTCTAAACAGCCACCCACCACTACTGCCGCCCTTGACTGTCACTACCGCCTACCTCCGCCGTCATCAGCTGCCGCCCGCCTCCACCCACCGCCGGCGACCATCTCCGGGTACTTTTCCATGGACTTTTTTTTTTCCTCTCCAACTTCATTTTTTCAAAGTGGTTGGTTGCCCCAGCTAGTGTGCTGATCAAACCTAGGGTTTCCCGTGATTTTCAGGTTGTTGTGGTTGTAAACCACAGTTTGGTCACTTTTTTTACTTTTTCATGATATAGAAGGTTGTGGACAATCTTTCTTTTTCTCTCCGTCAGATTTTTGGCATTTTGTGTTGCTTTCTTAGATTCGAGGTGTCTAAATCTTCAAGTTTTGCTGTCACTACTAAGCCAGATCTAGATCATCCCGAGTCCGATGGGAGAGTTACTAGCGTCCTGCTGAATGGACACAACTTTGCTGCCCCTCCTGCCTCTGTGGCCTCAGGAATTCCCACTGCTTTTCATGTCCGCCCTGAAAAACCTAAATGGGTTTTGGATTCCGGTGCTAATAATCATATGACTGATGAGTTGTCCCTATTCTCCACGCCCTTGGATAATGTTCATAGCTCTGTGCGTCTGGCATACTAATCTATGATTAGTATGAGTGGTATGGGAAGTGTACAACTTTCACCTGATCTTACCCTTTCCTCAGTTTTTCATGTTCCTAAATTTGCAATGAACATTTTATCTGTTAGCCGTCTTGCTAAATCTCTTAACTGTGTTCTCATTTTCTTAGCTGATAGTTGATTCCTACAGGACCTAAGTTCAGGGAGGATTTTTGCCAGGGGATATGAACGAGACGGACTATACTACTTCGGGGACCCACCACCTCTCCATCCACCACATTCAGTATTACAGGTTGCCTCCTCTATCATTTTTTATTTCCTTGTTTCTTTCTGCTAAAGACATACGCCTTTGGCATGCCTAGTTTTGGGCATGTCAACTTTCGGTACCTTTGTTAGTTGATGCCTGCAAACATTTTCATTTTAAATGTCAGGTTTGCGAACTCCCAAAACATTGTCGAAAACCTTATATTTCTTGCATGCCTAGGTCACCTGCTATGTTTGACTTGATTCATTCTGATGTGTGGGAGCCCTTCCCCTGTTATTTCTATGTATGGGCATCGTTATTATGTTACTTTTATCGATGATTTCTCTAGATGTACTTGGGTTTATTTACTTAAGAAAAAGTCTGAGATCTCGAATGTGCTTAAACAGTTTCTTGCCATGATAAAAACTCAGTATAATATTGTAGTGCGTGGTATTCGGTCCGATAATGGGGGGGAGTACATTACTAGTGATCTTGTCACTCATTTATCCAACCTTGGTATTCTCCAAACTGAGCGAAAGAATCATCATCTTATGGGTGTTGCCCAATGTCTTCTAAAGGGTATGACTGTTCCTCAATCTTTTTGGGACATGGTTGTTCTGACAGCCACGTATTTGATTAATAGGGTCCCTAGTAGGATCTTGGGGGGAAAGACTCCTTTAGGTGTTCTTCATCCTGAAAAGCCTCTTTTTTCCACTCTTCCTAGAGTTTTTAGTTGTGTCCACTTTGTTCAGGACAAAGGCCCTTCTAGAACAAAGTTGGATGACAAGTCAATTTGGTGTGCTTTTATGGGTTATTATTCCAAGTCAAAGGGGTATCGGTGTTATGATCCTTCCACTCAACGTTTTCTCAACTCCTTGAATGTGACCTTATGGTAGGATAGCCCCTTCTTTAGCACGCCTTACGTTTGTAGGTCTCATATTTCACCTGTTGAGGATTGTCCTCGTCCTGTTCCTATTGTTGATCCTACGTCTATGGATTACTAACCCTACTTATATGTATGGGTGTTCAACGGTCGGTCTGGCGGATTTTTGGAAGAAAACTAGACCAGACCGAAAATTACGGTCCTCATATATGGAGGACCGAACCGACCATAACACTGCAAAAAATCTTATCCATCCAGACCGAACATCAAATGTCAGATCAGGCGGATTTTACAGACCAAAGACTGAGCGTTTTACCTCACTCTCTTTTATCAATTAAATCAATTAAAATCAACTAAAATCAATTAAATCAGAACTCATTCATGAACATATATCAACTAAATCAACTAAAATCAGAACTAAATCATATCCAAATCAGATTTAAACCAACAGTATTACATATATCTCAACCAACTAAATCAGTTGCATCAAAATAAATCAACACTCGTAATGGATTCAATCATGAAAATTGAACATTTTTCATACCAATTTTTGGTTATCAAGTTGAGAAGTGAGCAGCTCATTGTACTCGTTAACAATCTGAGAATATTACAAGAAACTCTTAGTATGGAAAAATCTAAGAAAATAGTTACACCCGAATTGAGAATGTTGACTGAAGTAAGGGAAAAGTAATACAGCTTCAACTCTACTATTCAAAAGAGCCTCACTAATTCCAGCATCTACACCATCACAACTTCCACAACCATTATGTGAACACCATCACAACTCTCGACCTCCTTCACAGACCACTGAACACGAACAAACCATCATCATTTCAGATCCACGATGCAAGTACAGATCCAAGACGCAACTAATTTCCCTGAAGCTTTAGTGTAGAACGTGAAGTCGTGAAGGACAGAAGGAGGAGGGGTTGCTCAAATCTGAGAAGCTTCGAGAACGTCTCAGATCTGAGACGAGGGAGAGAGAGGAGAGATGGAACGTCTCAGATCTGAGGCAGAACTTGAAGGAGAACGTCTCAGATCTCAGGGAGAGAGCTTTAAGAGAGAGATCTGCGAGAGAGACAGGCTTGAGAGAGAGAGAGAGAGAGACATTTGCGAGAGAGAATGAAAAGGGACTGAGCTAAGGGAAAGGGAGAGGCGAGAGGCAGAGTCGTGAGGGCTGAGGGAGAGGGAGAGTCGAGAGGAGGCGAGAGGGAGAGAGGCATTTTACCTAAAACCCCAAAATATATATATATATATATAAAAAAAAAATATACGGTCGCATCAGTCCAGAACTAACAAATTCTGGACCAGTCCAAAATTTCGGTCCTCTCTAAAAGGAGGACCGAACCGACCATTAACAATGTCCAGACTGATCAATTTCGGTTCGGACCGCGGTTCGGATTAAACAGTTTGGACGGTTTTTAAACACCCCTACTTATATGGATGTTCCTGTTGGTCTCTTCCTCTGCTTTACCTCCTGTTACAGGTTCTTAGTCGTCGCTCTCATATTCCTGCGCAGGATTCCTCATTGAATGAAGGTATTGAGCCCTCTTTCTCTCCTCTCCCTCAGCATTATCCTTTAAGGGATCGTCGTCCCCCAGATCGTCTTACCTTATCTTGCTCTACCAATCACCCTATTAAGAACCATATTTCATACAATGCTTTGTCTAGTTCTTTTCAGTGGTTTATTAGTCAGTTTGATTCTACAGTGATTCCTAGATCTGTGGGGAAGGCAAAATTAGACACCCGATGGGTGACTGCTATGCAAGATGAGATGACTGCCTTATAGAATAATCATACTTGGGACTTGCTTGCTCTCCCTGAGGGAGAGAAGACAGTTGGTTGTCGTTGGGTGTTCAACTTGAAATATAATGCAAATGGTACGGTTAATCGATACAAAGTTCGTCTAGTAGCCAAAGGTTTTACTCAGATTCCAGGCAAAGATTTTACTGACACATTTGCCCTGGTTGCTAAACTTACTACTGTTCGACCCATTATCTCTCTTGTTGCTTCCCACTCTTGGCTCTTGCATCTGATGTATGTCAAGAATGCTTTTTTGAATAGGGATTTGGATGAGGTGATTTTTATGGATCCTCCACCGGGGTTTCAGGCTGAGGGAGAGTATTTTGGGAAAGTTTTTCGTTTGAGAAAATTGTTGTATGGGTTGAAACAGTCTCCAAGAGCTTGGTTTGCTCGGTTTAGTGAGGTTGTCCTTCGATTGGGTATTTTGAAATGCCATTCTGATCACACGTGCTTTATCAAACAGAATCTGACGGGACGATGTGTTATTCTATCAGTTTATGTGGACGACATTATCTTAACATGTGATGACACTTTAGGCATTCATGGGGTCAAGAAAAATCTTAGTTCAGCGTTTAACATCAAGGATCTGGGTGGTCTGAAATATTTTTTGGGGATCGAGATAGCTCGTTCCATGAGTGGTATTTCTCTCTCTCAGCGAAAGTATGTACTTGATATTCTCAGTGACACTGGGATGACAGGATGTAGACCTGCATTCACTCCTATGGATCCTTACATAAAACTTTCTGCTGAATCTGGTGAACCATTGACAGATCCGAGTATGTATCAGAGGTTGGTCGGGATAATTATTTTCCTGACAAACACTCGTCCTGACCTAACATTTGCTGTGAGTCTTGTGAGCAGTTTATGCATGCTCTCGGAACTTCCCATTTAGATGTTTTTCATGTCTTGAGGTATTTGAAATCTTGCCCCAGTCTTGGTCTTTTCTATGACTGCAAGAACACGTTTGATATATCTTACTTTACTGATACTGACAATGTTGGGTCTACGACGGATAAAAGATCTACATCTGGTTTTTGTTCTTTTAATGGGAATCATCTCATCTCTTGGAAAAGTAAGAAATAGTCTGTGATTTCTCGATCTTCTGTAGAGGCTGAGTATAGGGCTATAGCTCATGGGGCATGTGAGGTTCTTTGGCTCCACTCTATTCTTGGAGAACTTGATTTCCCTGCTTGTTTGTCGTCAACTCTGTATTGCGATAATAAGTCAGCTACCATGTTAGCTTCAGATTTTGTCTTGCATGAGAGGACCAAACATATTGAGGTTGACATCCACTTTATCTGGGAGAAAGTTTGGTCTGGAATTATTTCTACAAATTTTGTTCCTTCATCTGAACAAGTTGTTGATGCTCTTACGAAACTAGTCAGACCATCTATACTTAAGTCCACTCTTCGCAAGCTGAGTATGATAGACATCTATGCGCCAACTTGAAGGGGGTGTTGAATATAATGATGTTTTTTACTTTATTTATTTATTTTAATTTAGGGATAGTTTAGTTATTGCTCTTATTGCTTTTCTTCTTTGGGTATAAATACCCCATTGTATCTAAATTTGTGTTAACTCAATACAACATTTTAATCAATTTTTTCTATTCCTTGTTCAGTGGTGATGTTGATAAGATTGAATTTTGATGGTGGAAATAAAAAGAAAGATGTTTTGTGGTATCATGTGGTCTTTCCTGTTTTCTGGGTTCTTTGGCATGAGAGAAATGGAAGAATTTTGAAGACGCGATAGCTGATGAGTCAGTTTTATGGAAGAAAGATCATTTATTGGCTTCTTCGTGGTCGTCAAAATCAACAAATTTTAAGGATACCCTTAGTCTTCTTTTTCTGACAATTGAAATTTGTTATGATTGTAATTCTGGAATTCAGTGTTTTCTGCTTTGTTCTTGTTCTTTTCAGTTTTCAGTTTTGGTGGATTACTCATCCTCCAAAACCTGTTTGTTTACTCTTTTATTATTAATATAACTTTTCTACCATGGTTGTCAGGATCGCGATCCGGATGATACAATCGCACGATCCTACAGGGGCCCAACGATCCGGATCGCATACAATAGTCGCATTTTAGTAGGATCGTGTCAGGATCGCGATCCTGACAACAATCTGATCAAAATTTTCAATCACAATTTCACATGCTTCTTTTATGATTTGTACGTGGATGGATGAGTTGCCTTTTTAGAAATCAAATGAGTTTCAAAATATTGAGTTGTTGGCAATTCTGTAGAAATTTATGTTTCGTTCTTATATTGGTGATGATGATGTATTTGAAAATTTTGAGAAAGAAAAAGATGTGCAAATACATGAATTAGGTTATGGTGATCAAAACCTCAATGGTAGTTGGGGTTCAAGGGATATGAATGATGACTCCATTAGTTGGAAAAAATAATGATTCTGAATGTGATGAGGTGACTGATGGTGATGCCATCAATGATGGAAGAACCAATGAAGACATTCATTTTTATGATTAAATATTATCGTGTTTACTTGTCATGAATATTTTATATTAAACTTCTTTCTTCAAAACTTAAAAGTATGAGAACTCCACTTAATATTATATTGTTTTAGATGACTTGATGTTATTTTTATTTAATAGGTAGATGACTTGGTGTTATATAATCATTTTCTTTAATATATTGAAGTATCATTAAGGAGTGATCAGGCCGGGCTTTTCAACTTGGTATCAAAACTTGGCTGGGCTTTTGTTTGTGCCGCTTTAGTTCGGTTTTTTGTCCGCTTAGCTCAGATTGTTTGGTATGCTGCTTAGTTCAGCTACCGTGTTGTGGTCCAGGAGGGTGTGTTGGAATGTTGTCCCACATCGCCTAAACTTGCTCATTTTGTGCTAGTTATAAAGCTCTAGTACCCATCTCCTTAATACCTAGGTTTTAAGGAGTGATCGGGCAGGGCTATTCAACTTAGTATCAGAGTTTGGTTGGGCCTTTGTTTGTGCCGCTTTGGTTCGGTTATTTGTCCGCTTAGTTCGGATTGTTTGGTATGCTGCTTAGGCTACCGTGTTGTGGTTCAGGAGGGTGTGTTGGAATTTTGTCCTACATCACCTAGACTCGCCCATTATGTGCTAGTTATAAGGCTCTAGTACCCCTCTCCTTAACACCTAGGTTTTAAGGAGTGATCGGGCTGAGCTTCTCATCTGTAAGCACTACTGATACTCTTCAAAAGAGAAGACCTTATGTGATTATCTCCTCTTCGGTGTGTTTTGTGCAAAAGCAACTCTAAGAGCTTGAATCATCTCTTCATGCATTTCTCTTTTTAGCTTCTCTACCTTATGGAATCGGTGGTTGATAATGTTGATTTCAGTGGGGTGCAGCCTGGTTCAGTGGAAATGTTATTAAGATTGGATTTTGGTGGTGGAAATAAAAAGAAAAATGTTATGTGGTCTCATGCAGTCTTTTCTCTTTTCTGGGTTCTTTGGCTTGAGAGAAATGGAAGAACTTTTTAAGACTCGTTCGCTTAGAAGTCAACTTTATGGAGGAAACGTATTTTATTGGCTTCTTCTTGGTCGTCAAAGTCAAACTTTTTAAGGATATCCCTTTGTCTTCTTTTTTTGAAGATTAGAATTTGTTATGGTTGTAATTTGTTTGCAATTTGCTTTGTCCTTGTTCTTTTCAGTTTTCATTTTTTTGCGGATTGCTCATCCTCCAAAATCTGTTCTTATACTCTTTTATTTTTAATATTACTTTTCTGTTTCCTATCAAAAAGAAGTTAATACCATCTCCTCAGACTAAAGACTGTAATCACTCTATCAATTCATGTCCAACTGAGACACAAAACAGGTTTAGGTGCATAAGAAATCCAGCAAAACATCATCAAAATCGACAAGCCGAATCACAACCATAAAAGTTTCCAGGTAACTTCATAATTGCAACACCATGATTGAAAAAAGAATCCTATTCTCCATCTGATACACAGAGCACAGGAAGCAAACAAACAACCATACAATCCTGAAGCTCAATCCACTACTAGATTACTAGAACAAAGAGCAGGCAGCAACTGCTAACAGCTTCCCTAATATGAATGCTGAACTAGCCAAACCAAAACTCAATCACCACTCATATTTGATCTAATTGAGCATGATCAAGATAAACACTATTAAATTTTAAATCAATTAGGCATGATGGAAAATCATATCAAGTAACGGATTAGCATTAAACTGATTATAGCAGCGTGGAGTGCTTGTCTCACTCAGAATAACTTATGCAGGAGGGGCTTTTCCCTTCCAAATAGATGTTTCCTTTGTGAAGCGGAGAGGTAGAGTAATGACCATCTCTTTTTGCATCGACTTTTTTCTAGAAGGTTGTGGGTGGTGTTTTCGACAGTTTTTTGTGGGTTATGCCTTCTTCTGTGATCAGTTTCTTCTCCGGCTGGTAAAAGGTCAGCTCTTTTTTTGGTTCGAGATTTTTGGAAAGTTCTGCCGCCGGCCATCTTTTAGAGTATTTTGGAGGGAGAGGAACTCAAGGGCTTTTGAGGGTTCAAAAAAGGTTTTGACAGTTTTCTTTTCTTTTCTTTTCTCGTAAAAGGGGTGGCATCGGAATCTTTTTCCCAATTCCATGTTTGTAAAAACGTGGCTTAACAGTCTTGCTACCCTTGTCTCTAGAGATCAGTGAGTAAGTTGTATCTACCTTTTTTTGTGAAAACTACTTTTCTCTTTTTTATTAGGAAACAGAAAATATATATTAATAATTAAAAAAGAGTACAAGAGCAGGATTTGGAGGATGAGTAATCCACCAAAAACTGAAAAGTAAACAGAACAAGAACAAAACAGATACTGAAATCCAATATTACACAGTTACATCCATAACAAATTCCAATTATAAAAAAAAAAAAAAACCAAGGGATATCTTTAAAAAGTTTCGACTTTGACGACCAAGAAGAAGCCAAAAGAATAATTTTCTTCCATAAAATAGATTCATTAGCAACTGTATCTTCAAAAATTCTTCCATTTCTCTCAAGCCAAAGGACCCAAAATACTGCAAAGACCGCGTGATACCACAAACCATTTTTCTTTTTATTTCCACCACCGAAATCTAATCTAATCAACATCTCCACTGAGCAAGGCTTCACCCAGCTTAGATCAAACAACAACAACAATCGATTCCATAATGAAGAAGCTAAAAGACAATGCAGAAAAAGATGGTTTGAACTCTCAAAGTTGCTTTTGCACAAAACGCACCAAGAAGGAGATAAGCACATATAAGGTCTTCTCTTTTGAAGTGTGTCAACAGTACTTAACTTTCCCAATACTAACAGCCATAAATTCAACTTAGGAAGGAGAACAGGATTTCCATATTAGAGGAAAAGGGAAGGATTGATGGGAATCCACATCATTAGAAATGAAAGTCATAAAGGATTTACAAGAGAAAACCCCTGATTTGTCAAGTGCCCACACCCTTTTTTGTCCATCACTTCAGAATTAAAAGAACAAGAGTTGAGCAAGGGCAACAAATTAAAATACTCTCCTATTTCTGAATCAGTAAGGTTTCTTCTAAAGGATAAATTCCAAGAGAGTGGAGAATAAGAAAGAATCAAGTCTCTAACTTTATTATTATGGTTCAAAGATATTAAAAAAGGCTTGGAAATGAAGCAGAAAAAGCCTTATCACCCAACCATCTATCTTCCTAGAATTTAATTTTCTTACCATCACCTAAGTTCAGAGAAACTCTATTGAGAAAAGACTCAAGTCCTCTAGAAATAAACTTCCAAGGTTTTTTAAAAGAACCACTTACAACCTTATTAGAGTCTCATCCGTTGGAATGAGTACCGTAAATGTTTTTTATAACAGAAACCCACAAAGAATCATTTTCCAAAGGAAACCTCCAAAGCCACTTCCCTAAAAGTGCTTTATTCCTGGACAAAAGATTCTCTATGCCCAACCCACCTAGATCCTTGCTTTTAGTAACCTCTTCCCATCTAACTAAGTGATCTTTTCATCCTTCCTCAACACCCTCCCAAAAAAAGTCTCTCATCAATCTTTCTAAGATGTACTTTCAGTGGTAATCTACAAATAGACATGTCATAAATAGGGATACTTCTCAAAACAGCTTGTATCAAAACTAACCTGCCTCCTCTAGAAAAACAGCATTTTTTCCACCCATCCAATCTTTTCTTCACCTTCTCAACAGTTGAAAAGCCTAACCCGATCACTCCTTAAAACCTAGGTGTTAAGGAGAGGGGTACTAGAACTTTATAACTAGCACAGAATGGGCAAGTCTAGGCGATGTGGGACAACATTCTAACATCAACAACAGGATTCCAAAATTCCAACCATAAAATTAATACCCCATCAAGCACGAGGATTAAAAAAATTTGCAGACTCACCTCTTCCGTGCAGCCACAGTAGAAGAAACTGGCTGCATCTTGATCAACTCAATGGCATCTTTAAACTTTATGCCTGGAACAACATCAAACAATACCTACAGAAAAATTAGTGTCAAAATGTAAAATTGCCCAAAACAAAGCATGTAAAAACCATAAGTTTTGTAATTGTTCCATGCAGCAAAATTAAACAAACAGAAATTTGATTGACGTATTAACATAAAAAGCTCTTTCTTACTATATAAAAATGCATTAATGTTGAAGCAGTTATCATGAACTCAGCAGCTAAAAATTCTTAACATGTTAAAAATCTTAAACATGTACAATAAACATATGAGATGGTTTGTCAATAATAGATAGTATAACGATATAAAAGAATTGCAACCACAATTTTTATGCGAATACATTATAGAGCCATGACCAACTTGTCAATGAACCCAATAAAAGGCAAAAGGAAAGAGCACGATCAAGAATAATGTGACATTTTAGAAGGGACATCCCTCAAGATGCAAACCTATAATTGAAATCCTCTTATGCCTCCGTTCACAATGTGGAGAAAGATGGAATCATCAAACTCCTCATTCAAGTCCTTCACTTTCTTCACAGTGTTGGCTGCTATGCAGAATAATTTGGAGGCCTAAAGGCCCTAAACTAGGTCTATGGTAATAAATACAACAATAACAAGAGTTCTATTTTTTTTATCGGAACAAAAGTTTTATTTTGTAGAGACAAAAACAAAAACTCTCAATCCAAGGAAGTGTTTCTATGGTGGCTAGAGTGATACATTCTTCTCACACTGCTTCATATTCTCTTTCTGAATTCCTCTCCTCCGTCCTTTGTATCGCTCAATGAATACTTCAATCTTACAGACACACCACCTTACTCCAAATGGTCTGCGCTTAAATTCCACAGTTATAGCATCCCATTTAAAACTTTTAATACTAACATCATCTAACAAAACATAAGTCCATTAAAAGCCATAAAAAAGCAAGAAATTAATCGTTATCTACAATATATAGAAGGACGCAATCTTGTAGAAACTTTCAATTGACAAAACTATCCTTCCATTTTTTTTAAAAAGCCAAAAATGTTCTTAAGTGCTATATGTCATTATTTTTTTGGTAGTAAAACAATTGATGATTATTGATGATTAATACATATAATTTCAATTAATTAATTAATACTGATAATTTACTGCTATATTGTTTAAATTCTGATTTTTAGTTTTGTTTATCCTCCATTTGTGTGAAGGGGAGAAGACCTACTTAATGGTCCAAACACGAGCATCGCCACTACCATTGGTGCCTCGGCACGATAAATACGAAATCGGCTTATACTTCTTCAGTCCTAATCAAACCTCCTCTCAACATAGCAAAAAGTAACCAAGGTTGCTTCGAATGGCCACGAACCAACCTATATAAACTTGGTTGTTACGTTCTGCCATCGTGCATAACATACAACAACATATTTTCATACCCTTGCATTCGGTCGGTTGTGTGAGATTACAAGACACAAGATCTCTACTATGTAGGAGTGCTACCTTTGTAGGAACGAAAGATCCTTCCTATCCTAGGAGACAATTATTCAATACCTTGAGTACCTATGAGTAAAATTCTTGTTGAGCAGACAGTTACCGAACTAGGTTCGGATCATTCTTCTATTTGATTTGCGCATCTGTTGGTTGTCAACATTTTTCTTCACTGATTCTATCGTAATTGCTCTGTTTCAGTTTTTAAGTTTCACGACTCTGCACCATTTCAATTCATAGTTTCACCGGATTAAAATTAGTACATTGTGCACAGTTTCTATTTCTTTTCTTTAAAGTACATATCAAACAGGAACCAGTTTTTTATATGAAACAAGATATGTATTAAAAAAGAGGGTTATTACAAGGGACGTTTCGGAAGATAAGAAACACATATCAATTCATAGTTTGTTGTTTACTGCTATATTTGTTAAATTCTGGTTTATAGTTTTGTTTTAACTAACTAATTTATTTCTTTAGTTAACTGATATTATTTTTAATATAATATTAATATTAAACCACATGTAATTATTTATTTTTTCTCCTTAGCTATTTTTAAAAGATAATGTGTTGTGATTTTATTAAAAATAGTTGTATGTCCCTGAATTTCCTTTATGCTTAATCAACTCCGACTATATTTTTTTTAATAGGAAACAAAAAAGTTATATTAATAATAAAAAGAGTACAAGAACAGGATTTGGAGGATGAGTAATCCACCAAAAACTGAAATACTGAACAGAACAAGGACAAAGCAAATAACACTGAAATTCCAGAATTACACAAAATTACAACCATGACAAATTCCAATTGTCAGAAAAAGAAGACCAAGGGGTATCCTTAAAAAATTTCGACTTTGACGACCAAGAAGAAGCCGATAAAATAAATTTCTTCCATAAAACTAAAAAATGCATAAAATTAGATTGATTTTAGCGTATAGTTTGGTTGTGTGGCTTCTTCAAGGATTTTTTTATTTGTGTAGGAAAAAATTGATCCAAATACAGTTAATAATGTTACGCACATGTATTACTCATATGTAATATACATATTACTCAAACGTAATAATTTACATGTTCATCTGCATACTACATACGTGCGTCGTTATTTATGAGAGGCATTTGTATTACATGCAAAAAAAATTAGAAAAGTATGTGTTGGGAAGGTCAATGTACGTCAATGTTTAAAGGGTAGGTTGATCTCTAAAAAATCGTGTCCATTCATAAACAATTTATGCGCGAGTCTCACAAATCCTTCAGTGACCATGGACATGCTTTGAACTAGTTACTTCTAGGAAGCAACCAAAGATCTAACCAGTTGAGTCTCATCTCATGGTTCTTGGACGTAATTGAGGTGGACATACAGTACATTTCACATATTTCTTCAAAAAATAAATTGAATATACAAAATAAACAATAATGAGATCAACACGTGAAACGCAAGTGAGAAACACACTAGTATATGTAATTGGAGCTAAGGGGAGAGAAACTTAATTGGACAAAAATTGCCCCTACTAATTCATATAATTCCTTAATTGTTCTTCGTAAATTAATAAATTTAACTCAAATGATTAAAGACACTTAACTTTTTGAAAAATATGGTCCAAACAATTTTTAGAATTCCTAAATTTCCTCTAAGTACCTATTAACTAAAAAATTTAGATAGCATACCCGTAACATGCATGAAGTGAGAACAAGACTCATATTTAACTAATATGTTATTATGAATCTAATATGCTCTCATGAAATAAAAAGATAAATATATTTTTACGAATTCTACAAATACACAATGCTCTTTACATTGTACTCTTTTTTTAAATTATTAATATATTTTTTCTGTTTCCTATCAAAAAAAAAACAATGCTCTTTACATTTATTTTTGCACACATTTAACTATTATATGTTTAGTACATTTTCATCTTTTGGTATAGTACATTCATTGAATTTTTATTCTCGTTTATCGATTAGGAACAAATTGTTATGAAAAGGGAAATAGTATTTTACTTGAGATCGTTATCAGAAATTGCCATAATCTCGCTTAAATTCAGGGAAATGGAAAGAGACTGCATGGTAGGGAGAGATAATAATGTGACTCCAGATAGTCTTTATAGCAGGCACTTACCCGAATGGGACTCTGAACAGCTAGTCTTTCTAACACAAAGTTCTCAACAAAAGGGTCTGATTTGGCATCATCCCTTCTAAATGCTATTTGTTCTTTTCCAGACGCTAGTAATGAAAATTTTGGATTCCATGATTGACCAGAGTTGACACACGCAACAAAAGAAGCAAGGTCAAGCTGATAACAAAGAGAATCGCAGAGATGTTCTACACAAGATATCTGTCAAAAACCAAAAAGTCACTAAACTTGAGCTGATTTTTCTATAATTATATGAACTAAAGAACATTACATTAAAGCAGCTTCGGGAGACAGAAATAACCTCTTCCAATTGATTACCAACAAGGGAACATACTTCTAGCCGAGATACTGGGGACTTGCTAATCCAAAGTGCTTGCAGTAATCTCCTCCGCTCTGCTGTTTTGCCAGACAACAAATCCCAACCCATTGCAGCCACCAATGGCCGAAGTCGGGGAAACAAGATAAGGACCTTTGACAAAAATAAAATAATTATGTTCAATTGAAAAATAAAATGAATTGGAATAATGAAACCAAACATTAACACGCTCGGTATTTACTTCCTATAGAAAACCAGATGCTTACATCGCTAGCTTCTTGAAGTTGTTCCCTCTTCACAGCGGATAAAGCAGTATCCATAACGCATTCAAGAACATGGACTCCGGAAACACGAGCATAGTGGTACAAGTCTCTCATGCAAGATTCCACTGCCATATTCAAGAATGAAGCTTTTTCCTCCAAATTAATATCAGGTTTCAATTCCACCACATAGCTCAAAAAACGCTCAAGTGGTGGTGGAATTTTGTTGCTATCAACAGCTCTATACATCTCAATCTCTTCAGAAAGTAAATCATCCTGAATCTTCTGTTATAAAATAACATAAAAATGTCAATATCTTTCCCACTATATACTAATCCATGCAGAATGTACAACTATCTTTCCCACTATATACTTATCCATGCAGAATATACAACAATGTGTTCTAAAAACCTCATACCATGAATCCACTAAGTATTAAATAATAGAGGGCATGTTTAGGTAATTTGAGATTTTTCTAATGATAAAGAAGGGCAAGGGAGATTACATGAAGAGATATAATCTACAAAATCATATTCTAAAGCCAAGCCAAATTTAACGAATTTTACTATATGAATCCTGCCTAGCCTAACCCTGTTCATTCTACCTAACGGCTGATGCAGCTCAACTGATTCCAAATTGGTTCAAATGTGTTATTTCAGACACTTCAGCTACTTAACAGAAAAGATCTCTCCACGCATCAGTATATACATGCATGCATGCATATCACAAATTAATGATGATAAACATTAATAAGCCAGCAGATTATTCTGCGCAACCAACTTTTTAATATCCAATCTGCAAACCCTCTAAGAAAGCAAAGTGAGCTTAATAAACAGGCTGCCAAGGACTCTAATCATATAAGTGGACAAATATCATTATACTTGGTCAATTGGTTAAAGATTACTGCCTGTATCCAACCCTTGATGATGAATGCTTCCTCACCCGTCTCTAAGGCAAGGGGGAAAAGGATTACATATATTTTTTTCATAAGAAGGGAAGAAAGTTATATTACTTGAACCATTTGAGCAAGGTCCATGCAATTTGATGAAAGCGCCTCCCCGTATATGGAAAGCAAATTTTCTCGCATAGCATGCCAGTGAACTCTTCCTTCTTTCGACAGAACCCTCTTGAGGAGATATTGGAATACCTTCCTGTATGAAACATCAAGGAGATAGCAATATTAAAATCTAAAATACAAAACGTAGAGGGAAGTTGAATGCGGTCACAAGCTGGTCAACTAATGAAAATTAAAAAATAAATATTTGGTCTAGAAGCAGCAAAATTATCAAAATGAAATAAAATTGATAATTTTGACTTCTTACTTCCTTTGCTTTTAAGTCGTAAATGTGACGCAGCTGAAAGAGCTGCTAGCTTTACATAGCCAGTATGTAGAAATAAGTTATATCAGAGCAGCGTGGTTAACATTATCTTTCGTTTCCGAAATAACTGCCAATCATCACACAAGCGATGCAAAGGAAAGAGCTACTCCAGTTTCATAGACAGTATGTAGAAACAAGTAATATCGGTGCAGCGTTAGCTGACATTATCTTTCATTTTCATAACCATTGTCAATTATCACAGAATTGAACCTTAATTCAACATACCTATACTCCGCCTCCTCCACTCCGTAATCAACATGAAGAAAACGAATGCGAGAGATTGCTCCTTCCAGATCGCCCTCCTTCAGGCACTCCTTCGAATCATTCAAGTGAGCTAACTGGACACACCTTTGTATCAAAGCAAGAACTTTCACATCCTCCTCTTCCTCCAACTTTTTCACCCCATCACTGTCGTCCCCTTTCACTGTTATTGCTAACCCCAAATCATTAACCTCGCATCCTTTAACTTGACTCTGTATGTTCCAACACAAGGCGTTAAAAACACCAGCAAATTGCCAAATTATTCTTCTTAAACACATTAACTCGCCTTCCTCAATCAACCCCAACCTCGTAGACGTACTCCCGCTCCCACCATCATCACCTTCTGCGACAACTAATCCATCCACCTTCAGTCTCTTCACGCCTAATTCCAATACTTTATCCAAGACATGCAAGCAATCACTGAGTTCTCCATTAACATCTCTCAGCTCTCCTTCCCCTCTATCCAGCGACTCCGCTCGCTCCTCAAAACTTCCATTTTTTGTAAAAACTCCTTTCTCTCTCTCTCCTTCCGCGCTCTCTAAATCGATGTTCTTTTGCATAATTTCTGATACACGGTCGATCAAATTCTGGACTAACAACAAAAACTCTGCACGCAGACGCAGCGTCTCTGGGTCGAAATTCCATGCCGACGAGGCGTTCTCGAATTGTAGGAGTTCGAGAGTGGATAAGTAGGTTAGTAGAGGAGGGGATGGACAAGATGGTGACCAAATAACGTTTTCCAATCGACCAGAACGAGCGACGATGGTTTGAAGAACTGCAAGTGCAAGGTCTGGATGTCGGGATCGGAGAACGAGAAGAATGGCTCTGAAAGGCTCGAATTGAGCCAAGTGGAGATGGTTTGCAACTAAGTGTGATAGGATTTCAGTTTCTTTGTCCATGGCTCGAATAAAACAATGGAGTGTTTGGCTCCCGGGAAAGCTGTGGAAAATAGCAGGCAACTAATTTAAACAATGGCACGGCATGCAGCAACGCGTACAAAAGAAGAACGTTTGATTCTAGGGAAAGCGAAACAAGAAGTAATGACGAAAAATTGACATCGATGTAAACATCTGACAGAGAATGGAATGAACGATGCCAAGGAAAAACACGAGACGTATCGCGAGGAAGACGATCAGACGAGGAGTCCCGAGCACCGTGAATTGGTTGAGCACCGTTTGACTGCAACTATTCGCGTCATTTACATCGTTTACTATTTCTCTTTACCTCCTCTTCTTATTTATACGATTTTGAAGTAGAGCATTTAACCGTTATTTCATTGCAGCGAAAAAATACTTCATGTTTTCTATTTTTTGCTAAAATGCACTTAGTTGTAAAAAAAAATGCACTTACACCACTGTACTTTGATGCTTTTACACTCAGACGCAGTAAAAACAAAATTCTCCACTAAATACTTGCACTCTGAGAAATAGGCACTTCCTTCCTTCAAAATTTTTAACTAATCCTATTAAGCCGCACATATATTTTAATTTTTACAATTTATGTAGAAAAGCAAAATTTGGTGAATCTTCCTGCTATGGATAAATAACTCGAGCTCAAAACAAAAGGACATGTGCGATAACATATATGTGCTAGAGAAATTACAACTCAATAAAGGTCAACTCAACCAAATAATATAGTTTAACTAGATTGCATGTTTGGTTTTAGATAAACCTATTATAGATTATCATTATGCCTTCATGAAACTCAAAACTAAACAACAAACCGCAGAATGACAAGTTCAATACGAGTCGATAAGCTCAAACAACCATCAGCTTAAAAAAGAGACATGCTTATTCGGCATTTGATGATAGGACCAAACATAACCAAGGTGGGAAATGGTACAGTTCAGTACATCTTAGGGTATGGCATTCCTCATCAAAGACATATGCTGTAATACCCCAAGCGTTAAAGGGAGTAGATTTGTAATTTTTAGTCACCCACACACATCATATAAGCATCACACTCAACTGTCTCCCCCACTCTCTCATTTTATCTTTCACGAACCCCCTTATAACTGTTTTTCTCTAAAACGGCAACCACCCTCTCTCCCGGATGTTAACTGCCCTATGTTTCTCCATTTTTCAATTTCATCTCCTTCTTCAGTGTTCTAATTCGTGATAGGTGTTCATCTTCTTTCTTTCTTTTCTTTCCTTTTTCTCCTTTTCTCCTTCTTTAAACCTAGATTTTCTCTCTAAATGTTGAAATATCCAATTCTGAAATTTTTCTTTAATTCCAGTGAACTTATTCCTCTTGCATCTCTATTTTTTTAGTCGTCACTGCATCACCATAGTTCCTCGTTCCAGTAAGCTTCTTCCTTCTCGTTTCAATTTTCTTCTCTTTTCTTCCTCTTTTGAATCTAGATTTTGGATTAATACGTTGATGCATCAAACTGAAACTCTATTCCCCAATTTCCAGCAATTTACATTATTTTCCGTCACTGCTTGTTGAGTAGTTGCTCCATCGTCATTGTCGCCGCCTTCATCGTCGATAAAGTTGATTTCCTTTTTTCTCTCTCTCTCCTTCGTCTTCCCCTCCCTCTATGTTGCGTCTCTCTCTCTCTTTCTCTCTTCTTCGTCTCCCTCCCCCTCTCTATTCTATCTCCCCCTCTCATTTGTCTCCACCCCCTCTCTGTTATGTCTCTATCTCCTTCGTCTCCCCCCTCTGTTGCGTCTTTCTCGCCCTCTTCTTCGTCTCCCTCCCCCTCTATGTTCTGTCTTTCTCTCTCTCCTTCGTCTCCCCCCTCTCTGTTGCGTCTCTCTCTCCCTCTTCTTCGTCTCCCCCTCGTTTGTTGCGTCTCTCTTTCTCTCCCTCCCACTCTCTATTCTATCTATCTCTCTCCTTCGTCTCCCCCCCTCTATCGTGTCTCTCTCTCTCCCACTTCTTCATTTCCCTCCCCCTCTCTGTTCTGTCTCTCTCTCTCTCTCATTCGTCCCCCCTTCTGTTGCATCTCTCTCTCTCCCTCTTCTTCGTCTCCCTTTTCTGTTTTCCCCTTTCTCTCGAACCGGTTCACATGAACTGGACCTGTTCATTCAGACCAGACTAGGTCGAACCGGTTCAGAAGGGCCAGATTGAACCAGTTCAGTCAGGCCAAACCAGTTCAACCCGACCAAATCGAACCGGCCCAAAACAGCAGAACCGAACCAGTTCAGACACCCGAACCTTGTTGAACCGTTTAAAACCGCTTGATAATTTACACCCGATGTGGTTTCCACATGTTCCCAACCTCACTTAGTTAATTAAATAATTGTAGATATTATATGAATTTGTTATGATCTGGGATCTTTGAATTTCAGGTAGTTTGGTGCTGAATTTAATTCGTAGTGAATTCAGGCAAGTGGATTTACATAATAATTCAATTCATATGTTATAAGTGTAGAATATATAATGTGAAATTGTTTTATTATTTCTTTATGTTCAATCTTATGATCAAGTGTTTTATTTGTTTTCCATATTATGATGAAATTATTTACCATGTTATGTATGATTATACTTTGAGTTATACATATATTAGTTATATTGTTTATGTTCGTGAACAAGTTATATGTTTACTCATGTATATGTGATAACGTGAAATATGAATATTAATTCAAGTAAAAAGTGATAAGTAAACAATAAGTAGATTTAGTCATGCCCCTTGGTTATTAATTAACCAGATTGTTCACATCATGTTATCGAGTTATACAGTTGGGGATCACCATGTTCATGTTAGCGTCTTAAGGTTCAGATAACCTTAAGTGACATCAAGTTTTAGGACACCCAATCTGTCATGTTCACATTCATGTTACAAGTTCAAGTTGTGAAATAGTTCGGGTTAGGTTGTTAATCGAGTGATATGTCTAGTCGAGTTATGATCAAGCAAGTTTAAGTATTGGCATGTATAAGTACAAGTTCAAGTTATATGTTAATCATGAAATCGGTGTGTTGTTACAAGTATTTTTTGTGGCCAATAAACGTGTGAAATAAATTTGCCTGAGTTATATGTTTACATTTATGCCATGTGAAACTTATTAGTATGTGAATTTACTTATTGAGTATTTTAATATTCACCCCTCATAGATGATTGTATTGCAGATGATGGTGAGCAATATGAGTGAGAGACTGTCATAGCAAGCATGATTATGATTTCTAAGTTTAATTATAACATTATGACTTCAGTTTGACTTCAGTTATTTCAGAATTTTATGAATATTCATGTTTAATCTTTCATGTCTTATGGATTTTCGTGCTTCACTTTATTACACTTTAATGAATCATTTATTTCAGTATCGAACATGTACTTAGCCCACACCTTAACTGAAAGAATGTGCTTTACAAGTCTGGCTTTGCCGCCCTCCTGGCTCTCGCTTTGAAGGAAAAATGTTTTTCGACTGAGAATTATTGAAGTATTTTCCCTAATAAATAGTTTTCTTGTAGAGGAAATGAAAGGGCCAATATGGAAAATAGCTTATGAAACTAGAATGTAAAGTCAAAGATGGGGTGTATGTTATTATTGAAGAGATTAAGCACGGGGAGAGTTGCATGGGATACTTTAGAAAATTGAGATTGAATTCTTGAATATTCTCGTTACTTTCCGAATGGTATTTACATGACTATATACGGAGGAATGATAAATTTATTTCCCTCGAACCAAGTAACTAATTACACTACTAATCTAGTAAGCTATAAACATAATAAACTAAATCTCTTTGTTATAAGACATAAAATAAACAAAATCTCAGCAACTGATTCATAGGAATTAGGTAGAGAATCAAGAATTTCCACATTGCCCCTCGAGTTAGGATGTAACATCGAGTGAATATAGCTTGGAATTAAGATATTCAAATGTCTTATGTGGCAAGGCTTTAGTCAAGATGTCCATTGTCTACTGAATTATCGAGATATACAAAAGTGCCAATCTATTTTCATATGTTTTGTTCTATCATGGCACATTGGATTCTTAGTTATAATAATTGATGACTGTTTATCACAGAACACCTTTATGGAACTCCTAGCTCGTAGAGCATTCTTTTCAACCAAATTCCCTCACAAAAGTCTTTTGCAATGTCTATGAATTCTGCTTCTGCGCTGCTGGATGAAACTACTGATTACTTTTTACTTCGTAAAGTAAATAAATTACCTAAAACATAAGTGTGGTGATCTGAGGTCAATCACATATTAGTTATAGATCATGCCCCATCTGCAACATGAAGTATTTTAACTTCCTTGTATTGTTGTCTTGTAGAAGAACAACCATTGACCCGGTGTCATCTTCAAGTATCTCAAAATCATGTATGCTGAGTCGATGTTCTCTTCTATTGTTTTGTTCATGTATTGATTCACCACGCTTGCAATAAAACTGTTACTTGGTTTAGTATGAGACAAATATATGAGTTTATCAACTAATCTCCTTTTGTCAACGAGTGCATTATTGTCTCTACTACACAATTATGCGTGTGCAGTCCATATGAGTGTCAGTTAGTTTACATCCAAGCATTCATGTTTCTTTCAGGAGATCTAGTATATATTTTCGTTGATAAATTGAAACATTTCTCTCATACCAAGCTACTTCCATGCCGAGAAGTATTTGAGATTGCCAAATCTTCGATCTCAAAATCTTTAGCTAGGAAACTTTTAAGCTTTAGAATTTCGTCAGCAATAATTAATCTCAAACTCTTTAGCTAGGAAACTTTTAAGCTTTAAAATTCCCTATTTAGAATAATGTCATCGATGTACACAATGAGTATTGCTTTTTTTTTCTTGAGGATGAATGTTTGACAAATATAGTATGGTCTGTCTGGCACTGATGATACGTAAAATTTTCTACATTATTGGTAAACCTGTCAGACCACGCTCTCGATGATTGTTTGAGTCCGCACAGAGACTTATTAAGTTTGCAGACTGTGTTGAGATTAATTATAGTATCAATACTATAATGAATCTTCATGTACACTTCATTTTCAAGATCTTCATTAAGGAACATATTCTTCACTTCTAGCTGATAAAGTGATCATCATTAAACAAAAGTCTTTTAATAATCAATCCCAGAGGATTCTATGAACTTTTTAGCCACTAGACAAGCCTTAAATTTGTCGGTACTTCCATTTGAATTATGGTTAATGATGAAAATCCACTTGCAACCCACAAAGACGTTCTCCCAATGGCAACTTAAACATCACCCAATTCTCATTCTCTTCTAAAGCTCGAATTTCTTCCCAACCAGCCTTTTTCTATTTAGGTATGATAAGAGCTCCATGTATTGATCTTGGAACATGCGTTCTATCAAGAACACTGGCAAAGGTATGATGACTATGTGACAATCACGTATATGAGAAATAATATATTAAACGATTAGTGTAAGATCAAATGCATTTTCTCAATGCGATAGGTCTGTCAATATCTTCACCAGGCACATTGTTGGAAGCGCGTTCGTGACTAGTGTTACCTGGTGAATTTTGTGATTACATACCCTGGTTAGGCTAATGATCGTGATCGGTTGGCTGCAGTTCTTTATCCTCTCCAGTATTGTTCCTTCTACTATAGACATGTAACTAACTAGTTTATGTAGGATGTGTGTGAATGGAACGCTGGGGACTTTGGTATCTTAATTTAGCGCGAGGCTCGAAAATAGATATCACAACATGGGCTTGGATAAAATTCTGATTCGGACTGATTTAGGATTGTTAAAGTGACTCGGTTGGAATGTATCATGACCGTAAGTCGAATTTAAGGCATCAATTCTCCAAAGCCGTTATCATTGAGTGAAGTAATTCCCCTAAATATCAGGTTTTGAAATGGATATGTTGATGTTTAAAGAATGTGACATCCATGGAATCGTATAATCTTAGGATCGAGTTTACTTCAATATTAACTGTGGATATGTACGAACGTTGAACAACCAAATACCTTGAGAGGACGAGTGAACAAGACTCGAGCAATATGGAAAATTTGAAGAAAAACCTATTAAGGTGTTTGAAAGTTCAATACTCAATATGACATAATGATTATCAAGTAAGCAACCGTTAAGACTTTCTATCCCCATAAAACTTTTGGAACATGTGTGAACAGGAAACTTTTACAATATGTCAATTTTGTCTTTCTGCCACACCATTATGTTCGAATGTATCAGTACAAGAACTTTGATGAAATAATGCCCTGACTTCTAAGATAGTCACCCAAGATTGTTTTAAAATACTATTTTGCATTGTTAGATTTCATCACTTATATTTTATTAAATCGAGTTTGAACTGTATTGTTAAAATTTCTAAAAATTTTGACTGATGTCAGATTTTTTTTTCATGAGAAACAATCGTGTGATTTTAGTGTCATCGTTTACAAAAGACATAAACCATCTATATTAGTGATATTTTTTATTCTATATGACCCCCCGCGTTAGTATGAATCGTAGAAAAAAAGGTGATATGTTTTATATGACTTAATGTGGTAAGAATTATGAACATGCTTTAAGTATTAACACACTTCACATGAAACAAATCTAGATTTTCATTCATAAAGAAGGATGAAAACAACTTTTGGAGATATAAGAAATTGGGATGACCTTGATGATAATGTCATAACATGACTGCACTATCCTTGTTGGAAACATAAACTAAACTTTTACTTAAATGATTTTTGGACTCAACACATACAACATTTACGAGTTGTCTTCTAAAAGGTTTATCATTCTTGAGAAGATGAAGACTCAAATACATCCTAGCACTGAAAATCTTCCTCCCCGATCCAAGACAAAAAATTCACACAAATTCGAGAAAGAGTTTTGACAACACAGTTAAGTCCCTAAGAAAGTTTGTACTGATATAAGATTGCAGTCCATATTGACATCATAGAGAACTTATTTTAGAGTTAGGTCCTTTAAAACAATGATAGAACATGTCATAACCACTTTAGAAAGAGATCCATCAGCTATTTTTACGGTAGGATTTCTTGACATGGGTTGTAAGACTGGAAAAGAGAGGCATCTCGAGTCGTATCATCAGACGCACTAGAGTCTATTATCCATGTACCCCCATTTTTTGAATTAACAGTGAGAGTACTCAAAGCAATTACCATTGTGTGCCAAATATCGTGTTCGAATGGTATTACGAGTATATACTTGACGTGGAAATATCTTTAGAAATGCTTTAAGTTTTTCATTGTTGAAAGAACTGAATCATGTTGAGGTAGATGTCCTTCCTCAACAACCTCATGGTTTCCGCGAGATTTCTTTGTTAGGAGTAAGTCTTGAAGACTTCTAATCTCCAGGACTGCAAGATTTTCTAGTAGGACTTCTCGGGCGGCTAGGGCTGATGAGTTATTAGAGGTAGGAGTGATGGTTGACTATTCTATCATTACTTTCTTTTGCTCTCTTCTATGTGCACCTTGGAGAAGACTTATCAGATGCTTGACAAAGGTTTCCTCCCTAGTATTCTTCCTCGAACCTCGTATAAATTCTTGTAAAGTCCCAACATGAACTTATAAATCCCTTTCTTTTCTATGAAATATTCTCTGAGCTTTTTGGTGTCATTTGGGCAGTGTCTTCAAGCACGTCTAGTTACTGCCACTATCGAGTGAGAATATTGGTGAACTGTATGACACGAATATCTCCTTAATGAAGATCATGGAGTGTGGCCTTCATCTCGAAAGTTGCTGAGGTATTTTCTTTACTTGAATAGGAATCTTTTGTAGCACCCTATATTTCATGAGTCATGCTATAAATCAAGAAATTTTCCCATATTATGTTTGTCATGGAATTGACCAACTAGGACATGACCATATTATTTGTTGTCTTCCAAAGTTTGAATTTGGTCTCACCCTTTGAGTAGTGACTTCGCCAATGAGATATTCATCTTTCCCATTTCCACAGATATGCATCATGACAAATTGCGACCATTAAACATAATTGTTTTCATTCAGTTTGTGCTCTGCAACGGAAAGAAGAGAACTATTTGTAACGCTATTAATACTTGTGGAAAATGAAGTAACTTTAGATGAAGGAGAGACTTTTCATGTCTTTTTCTATGGACATGACGAATTTAGGTCACCGGGTAAATAATGCATAGTTGGTTTTAGAGACAATGCTCTAGTAACATATATAGAAAATTGAGATTGAATTCTTGAATATTCTTATTACTTTATGCAGTGATTACATGACCACACATGGTAATGGGAATGGAGCAGGTTTAATGGTTTAATGGTGAAGCTGGAATTAACTACATGAGTGTGATATGTTGGCAATTATTTAATCGTGTATTACAAATTAATTAAAATGAGTAACTTATTTTTTTTTTGGAGTTACTAATTAATTATTGAATTAATTGAGAAGTTACCAATTATTTTGAAAATGAATATTCCGTCTCAAAAGCTTTTAAAACACAACATTATTATACATGACTACAACGTTATGCTATTAGTGGTTATAATCACGTGTTGCTATAAGTGGACGTAATCCATCTTTTGTTAATTAATGAATATTAACCTCTAAAGAAAAGTGCCAAAAATGAAAAAGGAACTAGAGCGCAACAAAAACCAGACTCATATAAGATATAAAGCAACATCAGAGATATTTGAGTCCTACAGTCGTACTCAAATGGGACTAGCGGCAGGAGTCAGGATCTTAAACGATACGTTTTGGCGGGGGAGAGAAGGCAAGTAATTGCAGACGGCAGTCATGAAAATTAATCCTAGAAAGGTAACCTAACCCAACTACGGTTCAGAGCGGTAAAAAATCTCAAAAAACGTTGGAGAGAGAGAGAGTGATCAGGCGGGAAAAGTCCGAAAACTTTCACAGTTTTCCCCAACTCATTTCCTTTTGTTCCGGAACACTGCAAACGCAAAATAGGTTCTCTGAAGTCTGAGTATTTCTGTAGAGCTATGACTGACGGTCTTTCGAGGCGGACGTTGGCGGCGGCGGTGGACGTCGGAGGGGAAGCACGTTCGGTCAAAGAGGAAGGTAGAAATGATCAAGTCGTGGTTTTGGATGAAGACGACATTTTCCGAGCGAAGGTTGCGAAACTACGTGGTCGCTGGGAGTTGGCTTCGGTCCTCAATTTCTTGACAGTAAGTTGTTTTTATTGCTTTCGTGAGTTTTGGATTGCAAAGGGAAGTACCAGTTGTCAGAGAAAGTAGTTTGAGCTTAAGGTTGGGTTGAATGGTGACACTGATAAGAATGTGTTCGTGGTTGATTTCTTCACAGGTCTTCGAGTCAGTCATTGGAAATGACCTTAAGATGTCAGCGGAAGATGTTGAAATGGGTTTAATTAAGCCTAACAATTCGCTGGCTCGGCTTCACATTGCACTTTTGAAGGTTTTTTATTATTCTTAAATATCCCGTCAATAGCGTGCTTTATAAGATCGTCGACTTTTTTTCTTTGTGGGTTTTGGTTGAGCTTCAATATTGTGATTGAACTTTCTTGCTATTGAACCTCGTACAGGAACTTCTTGCACCGTGCATTTCATAATGTAGGAAGGCAATTGTTGTGTTGTATTAGTGTTTGCATTATGTCATTGTTATTGTATATCGGGTCAAGGGCAATTGCTTTTAGCTGATATTTATGATTCGACTAAACCTATTTTAATGGCATTACACCAACAATATAGATTCCAAGATAGGATCCCTCGCATTCTGAGCATTTTCTAAATACTCTTAAGGATTCCTTTTTGAGAATGAGTAGTGTGATTGAATGCTGAATTTAATACAGAAAAGATTAATACGAAGGTCACAAGCTGAATGTTCCACTAATCCAAATTCAAATCACATGTCATTTGTGAAATACAAGGAAGCCCTTACTTTAGATGTGTCCCCCCAAAAGTTGCTATTGAACCCCAGTTATTTCTAATCAGAGTAAACGTTCAAGTGGCAGAACATATAGCAGCTTTTTCAAGTATGTTTTCTGATTTGAGGTTGTGGTTCAGCAGACAATCTCTGCATGCGTATGTATGTTTTTGAGTAAAATCACTTTGCGAATAAGCGATTTAGAGCTTTGACTTGCTCGTTACCGGCTGTTTGTCACTTTATTTGTTGTCAGGGCAATGAAAAATCAGATAACTTAGAGTAGAGTCAAATTCATTTTCACATATCATGAATTCTAGAATGTTTGCTGAAACAAAAAAGAAGTTTCAATAACTTTTCTTATATTATTAACGGCATAACAATATGTTTGCAATAATATTAATCTTCAATGTCTAGATTACCATTTTCTTCCTCATCACTGTTGTGCTGATTATTGTCTACTGATCAGGGAATACCGCCCGCAAGTAAAACATTAAATGTTATGGATGCATGGGTGACTGTTCTTTGTAAGAAGCTTGCCATGTGGTGGCCATGGGTAAGTCATTTTAAATATGATCATGCTGAGTTTTAACTTTCCACCCTAAAAATAGAATGAAAAATTATTCACCATTTGCACTTATTGCAGGTTGCTGAAGGGGTTATTCCATTAATAGCTGCTAAAGGGTATGAACTATATAATTATATTTGTAGTCGAGATCACTCTTTCCATGTGTTGTTGCAGAACTAACTCCATAACTGTTCTCTTGTTTATGCAGAGAGGAGATAACTAAATACAAGGAACTTGATCCGACAAATCGTTTGCTGATTTTGAAAGCTCTTTGTGAAATCAGAGCCAATGTAATATTTTACCTCCTTTGTTCTGATTGTATATTTTCTCAATCGCTTCGGATTCTTCATTCTTTCTAACTGGTGAACTTCTACCTTAAGCGTTTCTGGTCCTAATCAGTTATTTATCATGCTTGTTATTTTAAGATTTTTTATATTATACAATAAATTTATTTTCCAAATCCAACTAGTTGTTATACTTGGTAAACTTTTTCTCTTCTTTCTTTTATATTTCCATTGACTTTCCATGTTATTGTGCATGACTCATCTCTATGTTTGCAGCAAGATGATACCGTGTCGTTTATCAATGATTCTCTGAAAGAAGGAACTCAGATTTCTTGTTTCCGTAAAAGTGGGATTGGGAGAACTGGAAATGGGGCATCCTTTTGGTATTAATTGTTGATTTTCTTCTTTGGATGAAACTCTCAATAAGTCGGTAATTCGTAGCAAGGAAAGTTTTTGTAATTCTTACTAATGTTGATGGTAGGTTTGATGGAAATGCAATTCTTGGTTATAGATTGTATAGGGAAGTAATAACATTTGAGCCAGCTGCAAAAGTGAAGGTCAAAGGATGTTTGACCCTTCCGTCTTCTGTATTTCAATGGGAAACTATTGCCACAAGTATCGAGGAACTCCGTAAAGTGGCAGTAAGGCTAATAACTCCCTATCTTTTGGATTTGAAGTCTTGAGAAGATCTTTATTGAAGACCTAGAATCACACTACACTATTTCTTTCTGGTAATGGCAGGATAAGCTGCTGTCCAGCAAAGTTGTGAGTGAAGTTGGAGTTGGTAAGAGCATTGAAGCTGATGCCATTCCTGTTCTTGAAAGACTCCAGAAGGTTAAAATTTTCTGGGATTCAAGCGTCATAAATAATCACTTTTAGAGTTCACAATGTTCAACTGCTGCCTGCCAGTATTATGATTCTAATGCATAATATCATACTGTTTATGGGCTTTTGATTGTTACTTTTATTTTATGCTATAGAAGAAGGAGAAGGCTCTGAAACGAAAACAAAGGGAAGAGATGCTCATAAATGGTTTTAGAAGATCTGCCACTGGAATTACTCGTTCTTGTCGCAATCGCAGGCCAGTCAGCTACACATTTGGTATGCTGAGTATTGTTCTATCATGGTTTGGTTTATTATCAGATATTGTATGATCGATCATTGCTAATGTTTCAACTCTTTGATAAGCTAAATATTTGTTCTCTCATTTTGTCTTGTTTAAGTTGGTATTAAACGAAGTTGAGCTAAGGATCTCCTTTACTTGGTTCATTTAAAATTCCAAGTTTATGAAGCAAAAATAAGTTGGCCTTAGTGATATTATCTTACTTGTATGGTGCAAATCAATCAAGATGTCCGGAACCCACTGGAAATTGTTTTCGCCTGATTGCACATGGAATAAAGTAGTTTAAGACTGTCATGGAGAAGTTCTTTGAATCATTTTGCTTATTTTACCTGCTTTCCATTAACTACTTTGGGCTTCCTCTCTTTAAAATATGTTAGTGCTTATTTGTAGAGGTGTTTACTCGAGTATAGAGAAACATCGGGGACGTAATTTTGCCATGCGCTTTACGTTTATGGTTCCTGCATGGTTGCGATTACTGTTTTACTTTAATTTAAGAATGTCACTGAGATGGGAAGTTTAGTTCAACGTTACAGTTCCAACTTGTCTCCCACACTATTTTCCTACAGTCCAAGTTTTATGCAAACTTTTGGTCATTCCGAGTACCATTGAAGCCTTGCATGAGATCTTTGTGAATAAGCTACTTAGCACGAACTTTGAGTTTGGTGGCTATCATTTGATATTAACTAGTGAAATAAATATCAGGGCTGTCCTTTTTCCAAATAAACATGCTTGGCTCTTATTACTGGAGATGTAGTCGTTTGGCTTTGGTTTTGATGTACTCGTGTTAGACCCCACATTAAACATGATATTTTAAAAGAAACCATGTCGAAAGTTGATGGGTGGTAAGACTCTACCTGACGATCAGATTGGTTAACTCAAGAAATATCCGTAGCACAAAGCTCTACAATCAAACCTTTCCTTGGTTTGGCCTTGGCGTTGGTCCCTAAAGTGTTGTTGTGTTTATGGTTGTCATGTATGTAGTTTAAGTTAGTATCTTGATATGTTGAAACGCACTGTAGATACATGTTATGTTTTTCAAGCAGCTGATTTTGATCATTGAGAAATTAGGCTGTTTAGATTGTCATTCCTCGATCATTTCTGCAGCTAACTAGTTGTTCTTGAATCTATCTTTTATGTGCATAATTTTTAAATTCCTTTTCTTTTTTTTCTCATTTCTTGACCCACTGTTTAGTTTTTAATTAAGCTTTGTTATTTGCAAATCTGCAGATGATTATGACCGAGCCATTAATGAGGCTATACAGCTATCTAAGTAAGAGCTTCGTATTGCTCTTTATTAAGTTTCCTTTACGAACTATTTACGATTTGCAAGTAATTTGTTCAAAGCGGGCTCTCAGCCTGGTGAGGTCTTTTTATGCTTTTCCTCTAAAGTGAAAAGGACCTCCTACTAAAAATTCATTGTGTACTCACTAGTTGATATAGATAAAATGCTGATTGTGACTTTAAAATTGTGTCTAGAAAAAGATCTATTGAGGACGAAAGGCTAGATGGGAAGCAGGACGAGCATAAAGAAATAGATGTCAATGCCACTGGTGGGGCTTGTCACACAGCCACGAAACCGGAAGATGATTCAGGTGAAAAGGGGGAGTCCGGGGATAATAATCACAATGGGAATGACATGCATCAAGAAATTGGGCCTGATGATGATGCTGAGGACAAAGATTATGACAGCAAAGAGAATAAAGATGATGATTATAGCAGCGACTCGTGTAATTCCAATGAAGACAAGGATTCTCCACATCATTCTCAGAAGAATCAGGAAGACTGCAATTTGAAGAGGCATATGGGAGTGCGATGGAGTAAGAGACTGGAAGGGAACGGCATTAGCCAACCAGTCAGTGAAACTACAAACTTGGGTACAAAGAAAACGTTGAGACAAAGACCTATCCTTAACTCTGCCATTATCCCTGTTTCGGACGATGAGAACTGTTTAACAAATGCCAACAGCAGGGAATTACATCATCATAACTTGTCAACAGTTGCTTGTTCTGATGAGGTCAGTGGCTGCTAAGAGGTTTTTCTTTGAAACTTATTAAGTCAATGCACAGGAGATCAGTTAATCTACTCGAGTTTTGTACCAGAGATTTTTTCGAAATGACCTTGGTCTTGTAAAGTGATCTGAATATTTGTATTTTCCATTAAAGTCGGTGCCCTCTAAACAGACTGGCTCCAAGGTTTAACTTTTAGCATTGCCGGAAATACTGGAAAGATGAACAGAAAGGCTTTGTACTAAGGAAAATTCTCAAGTACCTGATAGTATCAATGTTATGATTTATGAACATATTGTCTAATTACTTTTGCTATTTTTGTAATAATTTTTAACTTAATAGCAAAAAACGTTACTGTCTATCAAGAAACTGATCCCAATAATACTATATCCAAACAGAGACCATTTCTCATCTAGAAACTTAGAGTTGCAATATCATGAAGACTTGCCACAGTTTAATAAATATTCACAGCTCAAAATTCTTGTGATTCAGCTCCAGTTTCATTACCAATCTCACCTAAACTCAACATGCACTTAGCCGGTAATCATGGTTCCAGCCCCTACATCAGTCATGATCTCGAGCAGCAGCGAGTGAGGTAATCGTCCATCGATGATGCTTGCAGTCTTCACGCCCTGTGCCAGGGAACGCACACAACACTTGACCTTGGGTATCATTCCCCCTGCAATTTTCCCATCCTCCATCATCTTCTTCACCCCTTTAATATCTATCTCTTTCACCAAGCTACTTGGATCGTTTCGATCTTCGAGGATCCCCGTCACATCGGTTAGCAGTATCAGCTTCTCCGCCCCCAATGCCGCCGCCAATTCTCCAGCTACTGTGTCCGCATTGATATTGTACATTTGACCTGATTCGTCCGCTGCCACTGAAGATACCACCGGAATGTGGCCTTTGTCAAGGAGGGCCTGAAGGACGGTGGGATCTACCCGTGCGACCTCGCCAACGAACCCCAATTGAGCTGCATTTGGGGCAGGACGGGCGGTTAATAGTCGTCCGTCCACCCCGCAAAGCCCAGCGGCAGAGGCTCCAGCCTTGTTGATAAGAGAGACCAGGTGTTTGTTCACGTCGCCAACTAACACCATGGAGACTATTTTCATCGTGTCGGCATCGGTAACACGGAGTCCGTCGCGGAACACAACCTCGATGTTAAGGCGTTTCAGCCAAAGGTTTATTTCGGGGCCCCCGCCGTGGACCAAGATAGGCCGGAGTCCCACGCATGAAAGGAGGACGAGGTCATTGACAACGGAGGCCTGGAGGTCCTCTGATTTCATGGCGGCACCACCATACTTGACCACGATGGTCTTGCCCCGAAACTTCTGGATGAAGGGTAGCGATTCGGACAGGACGTCGACTCGGAACTGACCTGGGGTATGTAAATCAGTGAGAAGGGCTGGAGCTGGCTGCACTGAGTTTGTGACCGACAGTGAGGAGGATGATAATGATCTGGGTATCCCCGAACTAGGGAAACAAACGGCGAATAAACCGGAGCCACTTAAATTAGAGGATTTTACGAGAGATTTTGAAGGAAAGGAGGTCGGAGAAGTTGGATTAATCAGTGTTGTGGCTGTCATCGTGTCTCAATGCAAAGTGCAAAATGCTGGAGTGAGTGAAGAGAGAGAGAGAGTGAAGTCGGAGAGGCGGGGCCAAGTTGAGAATGCACAGCAAATTAGGGTGAGTATTGGAAGTTATTATTTGAGAAATGATTTTTTTTAAAGTAGACTCATATACTAATCATTTCTTAGAAATCAACATCTACATTAATTTTTATTTATCTTGACTCTTGGACAATTTTTCCTTCATATTTACACTTTTTTCCCCATTACTCTTATTACAAGTTATCCAATCAAATGTAATGGTCTACCCAACTAACACTCAAAACCTACATATCCACCTTATTTATCCTTCTTCGTTTTTCATTTTTTTCTACTTCTTCTTCGTTTGTATCTTCATCTTCTTCCTTCTTCCTACAACAGCAAATGATGTTAGTTCTTCTCTCTCGAACAAGTATAGATTTTTTCTTCTTATTTCTGTTTCTAGAAAGCTTGAATTTTCATGGATTTTTCATGTTCATGAGTTTTTTTAGGAATATTTATTTGTTTTCTTCTTTCTGTTTCTGGAAAGCTTGAATTTTCATGTTCATGAGTTTTTTTGGGAATATTTATTTGTTTTATTCTTTCTGGAACGTTGTTTAAAGTTCATTTATTGTACATGATCGCTACAAGATGATAGTGTAGTGTTAAACGAGTACTACGCGAACCGAGCGTGTGTGTAGTCATCGTGTAGACTACACGCAGGGTACATGATCTCAGTGTAGATCTCGTGTACGCTACACGATCATCGTGTAGTGCATCATGAACTTCTTCAGCAGTTCATGCAACATCTGTTACACTACACGAGGACTACACGATCATCGTGTGATGATCGTGTAGTCCTCGTGTACACTACATGATCATCATGTACACTATACAGTGGAATTACACAATCATAATGTAATCCACATGTACATTACACGATCATTATGTAGTACACTCGCGTACACTACACGATCATCGTGTAGGACCTATTACAATACATAATGACTACATGATGGCTACACGATGACTACACGATCATCGTGGGATATTTTATTTCATTATATATTCTTCTTATATTGACTTCTTTCATTGATGTATATACATATATGTCTGAAATTCGAATTTTTGTAATCTATGATGGATATTAGGTGAAAAATGGTACCACGTGGTCTTTTAGTGGACATAATATCAAATTATTGGAGATATCAACTAGCTGCACTTACCACGAGTTATTAGGTTTCTTGCATGAAGAACTCTAAATAGAGCCCTCAAAGTACGATATGTCTATCAAATTTTTTTATAGAAACCATATCCCCTGCCCTCCTACTGAAATTTTAAACGATAGAGATTTACAATTCTTTGTTAAGGAGAATGAATCAGAATCACTTATAAGCCCACTATTTGTAAGTACCAAACCAACAAAAAATTCATCTCAAAGCTCGGTTCCTCAAACTACAATGTCACAACAACCTCGGGTTCATGAAACTACAGGGTTTTATCAAAGTTGAGTTCCTGAAACACAAATGTCACGACAACCTCTACATGAAAGCAGCTTTGAGAGTATTGATCATTTTAAAAGGAACTGTCATTATGATGATGTTTTCGAGGAAGAAGATGTTGGAGATGGAGATGATGATGATGATTTTGATTAGGGGGCGTATGATGATGCAATCCGTGGAGATGACCATGATGAAGCCATCAGTGAAGATGACCATACAACAATTTAAGACTTGAATACTAGTTTTGAACCTGAGACCACTTGTCCATTACCATCACAACCTGATTTGAATGAACAACGTCCTGGTTCTAGTGAGCGATGGGCTTATTTCAATCAGCTTATATAAGACGGAATAAATATAGATGATTTGTATAGTGATAAAGCCAAGCTGCTTAAGGTTGCTCGTATGATTGTCATCCGGAGAAATTTTGAGTTTCGGATCTTCAACTCAAACCAGCCAATATTAGTACTCGTATGTGTTGAGTAAACATGCCAATGGAGGTTACATGCCATGAAATTGAAAAATTTTCCATACTTCAAAGTTACAAAGTTCATCAATACACATACATACGCGTTTGAAGTATTGAGACATGAACACCGTCAGGCTACATATTCATGATTGGTCATTCTATAAGGTACAAATACACGGGTGTCAGATGCATATATAGGCCAAAAGACATAGGGAATATGGTTTGGAATTAGTTTGAGGGTCTCATGAAGAGAACTATAAGACGCTCTCAGCATATTGTCACAAGTTAGAATAAAAAAAATTCAGGTACTTATTTTTTATTTTGCCATCATAATGTCTACCAGAGTACTACACAGGCCTCGTGTAGTCATCATGTCCACTATATTACCATCATAATTGTCTACATGATACCTACACTGACCTCGTGTAATGATTGTGTAGTCTTCACGATGGTTACACTGACATCGTGTACGCATCATGTACACCATGCACTCTGCCGATTTTAATACAATAATATTAAATATTTTTCAGGGAAATCAACACACAGAAATCGATGAGCATGATCATTTTAAATATTTTTTCATGGCTCTTGGACCATTTGTTCGTAAAATTTTTAGCTGTATATAGTCTATCATTGTTGTTGATGCAGCCGCCTTAAAAGCCAACCTGTTATATCCTGCTAGACCCAGAAAACTACGAACTTCCCCAACATTTTCCGGTTGAGGCCAACTAATCAGCGCTTCAATCTTAGATGGGTCGACGAAGATTCCATCTCGAGACACCACTGATACTTGCTGAAGCCAAAACTCACACTTCTAGAACTTGGCATATAACTGGTGTGTATTTAACGCTTGCAAAACAATCCTAAGGTGATATATATGCTCAGCCTCTGATCTAGAGTACACCAGAATATCATTAACGAAGACAATCACAAAAGAATCCAAGTACTCTTTGAACACCTTGTTCATCAGATCCATGAAGGTTGTCGGAGCATTAGTTAATCCAAACGACATCATCATAAACTCGTAATGGCTGTAACGAGAATGAAACACTATCTTAAGAATATCTTCATCTCGAATCCTGACTTGATGGTAACCTAATCTCAAATCAATCTTAGAGAATATTGATGCTCCCTTAAGTTAATCAAAAAAATCACCAATGTGCGGTAAACGTTCTTCCACTTACTTAGAAAGAATGCCACATTTACTTGGGCGGCTGAGTGTGAGAAATATTTTCAGAGCCTTAAACAAAAATTAGTGTCACCACCAGTTTTGACCATTCTAGACGGTGAGAGCAATTTTGTGATTTATAGTGATGCTTCCAAGATAGGTTTGGGTTGTGTTTTGATGCAACGGGGAAATGTTATAGCATATGCTTCTCGTCAACTCAAGCCTTATGAACATAATTATCCTACACATGATTTGGAGATTGGCCGCTGTTGTATTTGCCTTCAAGATTTGGAGACATTACTTGTATGGTTGTAAGTGCCATATTTACACATATCACAAGAGTCTTAAGTATTTTTTCACTCAGAAAGAGCTTAACATGATGCAACACCGTTGGTTGGAATTGGTGAAGGATTATGATTGTGAGATCATTTATCACCCACGAAAGGTAAATGTTGTGGTTGATGACTTAAGTAAAAAATCAGCTCATTCAGCAGCTCTTATTACATCTTAAGAGCATATCTTGGAGGTTTTTGAACATGCTGAGATTCAAGTCTTGCTGAAAGACACTACAATGTAGTTAACATAACTCACAATTCAATTGTCATTGCAGCAACGTATTATCAATGCAGAGAACTCAGACTCTGAGTCACTTTTGATTCGTAGCGAAGTGGGTTCGGACAAAAGACAATGGTTCAATGTTAGTAATGATTCAGCTCTTCGCTTTCATGGGAGCGTTGTGTTCCGAAGGATGCAGTCATTAGACAGGAATTACTCACGGATGCTCATAGTTCACCATACACTGTGCACCCTGACAGTGTTTGGTGGAATGGTATGAAGTGTGATACCGCTGAGATTTGCTAGTAAGTGTTTGGTGTGTCAGCAAATTAGTGCTCAGAGACAACAACCATATGAGGTCTTGCAACCATAAATTATTCTTGAATGGAAGTGGGAGTATGTGACTATGGATTTCGTTTCAAGGATACCGAGGACGATAAACATTTATAACTCCATTTGGGTTGTGGTGGACCATCTTACCAAGTCTGCACAATTTTTACCGGGCAATATTACATTCTCAGTTGAGGACTGGGCTCGGTTGTATATCTGAGAGATTGTTCGACTTCATGGAGTTTCAGTGTCTATAGTATCATATCGAGATCCATGGTTCACGTTAAATTTTTTGCGGAGTCCACAAAAAGCTTTGGGTACTCGGCTGAATTTTAGTACAGCTTTCCATCTACAATCTGATGGGAAATCTGAGCATACGATCCAGACATTAGAGGGATATGCTTCGAGCTTGTGTTTTAGATTTCTCTGGTAGTTGAGATGCGCAGTTCGGCGCTTGTAGAGTTTGCATACAATAACAATTATTAGGCGACGATTGGTATGGCTCCGTTTGAGGCACTTTATGGGAAAAATGTCGATCGCTAATTCATTGGGATGAAGTTGGCGAACATATGCTTTTGGGCCCTGACTTGGTTCAGTTTGAGAATGAAGCTATTCAGAAAATCAGAGATAGAATGGAGACCGCTTAGAGTACGAAAAAGAGGTATGCAAATGTTAGGAGATAGGACCTCGAATTTGAAGTGGGTGATCACGTTTTTCTCACGGTTGCGCCAATGAAGGATGTCATGCATTTTATTCGTCCTTTTGAGATTTTAGATCGTATCAGTCCTTTAGCCTACCAGCTCACTTTACCACCAGTTCTTTCAGGTGTTTATAATGTGTTTCACGCCTCGATGCTTCGCAAGTACATGCTTGATCCAACGCATGCCTTCAAATTTTAAGCCTCTGCAAGTTCATGATAATCTCACTTAGGAGGAGAATCCAATCGGAGTTCTAGAGCGTAGGAATCGAACTATTCGTAACATAACAGTTCAGCTAGTCGAGGTTCTCTGGAAAAATCATCGGATAGAGGAAGCAACTTGGGAACGAGAAGCGGAGATACGTGTTAAGTATCTAGGGTTATTTCGATAAGGTAAATTCCTTTCGGGGATGAGATATTTTAAGAATGAGATAATATAATACTCGAGTATTTAATAAGGGTTATTCTTGTAATTCAAAACCCCCATCACACTTATTCACTCGCAAACATACTGAGCCAACCTCATTCGTCTACCTCACACCCACGTGTTATCTCTCAACTATCTCCTCCCACTCTCTCATTTTTTTATCTCAAACAAAGCCCTTGTAACCACCCACATCCCCCGCTCACCCCTTTTCTTTTAAATTCACGACCCTTCTCCTCATTTATTGCTATGTTCTCTTTCTTTTACAGTTTTCTTCTCCAACGAGCCCTCTGTTATTCACTTTCAACTTCTTCGTTTTAGCTAGAGCAACCCTATAACATTGATATTGGTAAGGCATTTTATTTTCTTTCTCTTGTTCTCAACCTTTCCTCTATTTCTCTATTTTGTTCCGTTACTCTAGATCTTCTCTCCTTCTCACTTTGTTCCCGTCTATTTCTCCTTTCAATGGCAGCCTTTTGTCCGTCTCCTTGGGTTGTTGTAAATCCTAATCGTCGTCGATCTATTCCAGTAAGTCCTTGATTTTCCCCTTCCTCTGTTTGGTTATTTTATCATTTTTCTCTTGTTGATTCTCGACTCCCATGCTCTGTATCTTTGGTTCTCTCTTATGGCAGCCCATTGATCGTTTTCGCTGGATCATAGTTGTTTGTCTTCATCATTAATGTGATCGGTGACTTCATTTCCTTTTCTTTCTCTCTTCCTTGTTTCGTTCTCTATTTTAATACATAAATGGGTCTTGTGGCCCAATTATTTTTACCCGACCCGACCAGCCCAACACCCAGCCCGAACCGATCCAACTTAGTTTGATCTGATTCATATGAACCATACCAGTTCAATCAGACCAGATCGAACCTGTTTAGTTAGGCTGGACCAAACCGGTCCAACCCAACCAGCCATAACCAATTTGATCAGACCATACCAAACTTATTCAACCCGAACAAACCAAACCGGCCCAACCCAATAGAATCGGACCAGTTCAAACTATTCGAACATAGTTGAATCGTTTGGTCAATTTATACCTGGTTTTATTTACCCGTTTCTAACCTCACTCACCCTCTAGTTAAATAAATAATTGTAGATATTATATGAATATGTTGTGATATGGGATTCTTGGATTTCAGGTTATTAGTTGCTGAATTTAATTTGTAGCGAATCCAAATAAGTGGATTTACATAGTAATTCGGTTCATATGTTCTAAGTGTAGCATATATATAATGTAAAATTATTTTTGTTATTTCTTTATGTCGCTCAATCTTATGATCACGTGTTTTATTTATTTTTTCATATCATGATGAAATTATTCACCATGTTATGTATGATTATATTTTGAGTTATGCACGTAATAGATATATCATTTATATTCATGAATAAGTTACATGTTTACTCATGTATATGTGATAAACTGATTTACGAATCTTAACTCAAGTAAAGTGAAAAGTAAACAAGAGGTAGACTTAGTCATGTCCATTGGTTATCAAATAACCAGATTGTTCACGTCATATTATCAAGTTATACGGTTGGGTGCACCATGTTCATACTAGCGTCCTTAAAGTCCAGATAACTCTATGTGACATCAAGTTTCCGGACACCCAATCCGTCATGTTCACGTGCACGTTATAAGTTCAAGTTCAAGTATGAAATAATTTTGGTTAGGTTGTTAATCGAGGGATATGCCTAGTTGAATTATGATCAACCAATTACAAGTATCATCAATTATAAGTACATGTTCAAGTTATATGTTAACCATGAATCCAATTATGTTAATTACAAGTACTTTATGTTATTTAATAATCAAGTGAATGTGTTAAATTAAAGTTGCATGGATTATATATTTACATTTATATCATGTGAAGCTTATTAGTATATGAGTTTACTTGCTGAGTATTTTTAGTACTCACCCCATAGATGAATATGTTATAGGTGATGATGAGCAACATGAGTGATGGACTATTAGTCAATGAAAATAAAAGATTTTCACTAACTATGATTATATGACATCATAAACAAATTTCAGTTTAGTTACAATTGATTCAGGAACTTATGAATTTTCATATTTTATTCTTCGATAATATGTGTTGACTTTCATGTGTTTATGAATTTTTGTAATCGACTTTATTATAGATGAATGAATCATTCATTTCAATTTATTGAGTATACATTCTCTTAAAATAATATTATGCTTCCGCTATTTAATGTTAAAACTAGGACAAAATTAGGATTTTCAATTTGAGAATTTTCTGCAATTAGAGTTTCAATTGAATTAGGGATTATTGAATAAGTGAAATTAAATACATGTTTAACCCTCGGGGATCAGGGCGTTACAAACGATTTTAGTGTTCAACACCCAGCTCTTTAAGATCTGGTTTTTTATATTGTTCGATATTTTTTGAGTTTGGTTATGGGTTTGATTTTAGTTTCCACTAACAAGTCGATTTTGAAGACCTGAGTTTTTACTGACCAGTCGATTTTGAAAACTACACGATGGCTACACTGGCGTCATGTAGCCATCGTGTAGGGTTTTGTCAACGAATGGGTACACTGATATCGTGTGGTCATCGTGTAGACTACACGATGGGTACACTGACGGCGTGTAGCCATCGCATAGGGTTTTGTTAAATTTTGTCAACGGATGGCTACATTGGCGGCCAACTTTCGGAGGGCAAACTTTTGACTCGGGTTGAACCATGTGACCTATAAGATATCAAATCAAAACTTATTCAGAGATCTATGTGTGTGACCATGTTTACTCATCATAGCCCAGTTTGGAGCCCAAAAAACATTGTTTAAGCGATTTTAGAAGCTTGAAAGTTATTATGTTCGCAATTTTGGATTTTTTTTCGTATTGTTAGGGTTTTGTCGAGGCTTCCACTACATCATGTAGGCTACATGATGGCTATGTGATTTCAGTGTACCCATCATGTAGTCTACACGATACCAGTGTACTCATCGTGTAGTCTTTACGTTGGCTACACGCAGCCCAGTTTGGGGCCTAAAAAACATTCTATTAAGCAATTTTGGAGGCCTGAAAGTTATTTTGTTCGTAATTTGGGATTTTTTTCGTATTGTTAGGGTTTTTTAGGCTTCCACTACATCATGCAGTCTATCATGATGGTTGCACGATGTTAGTGTACCCACTGTATAGTTTACACAATAGCCACACGGCGTTAGTGTACCCATACATGATGGCTACACTATGGTCATGTAGCCATCGTTAGTGTACCCAACGTGTAATCTACACGACGTCAGTGTTGGATCGAGTTTTAAAAATTTGAGAAAAATTTGTTGAACCACGAACGGTTCGTGGGCGGGATATCAACATTGTTTACATAAACCAATTTAATCATATTAAATATTAAAACCATACATCTGATTATGCATACAAAGTTAAACGTATTCAAAAGAGGTAAAACGATTTATACATGTTCATTTTCCAAGAACTTCAACTCCGCACCAACAACCACTCGTTGGATTCAGAAGTATATCTCGCAAGGACGTCTTTAAGAACTGAGTGTGGGCTTTCAAAATAACTGAAGAATAAAAATCAAATTTTTTTCTTCCTCTAGTGATTTTAGCGACAACAATAGGATGGGGGGAGAGAAACATTTTTCTGTTTTTGTATGATTAAGGTTGTGTCAACACACTTAACTTATGCAACCTTAATGTCATCACCTATATATATAATTTTGGAATTTCCACGTATACTCCATGTATGTGTAATTTCTGAAATTCACTCTCACAATTTATAATTATCGAAAATTGCATCTTCCATTAACATCAATATTGTGTTCAAATTCATCAATTCAAAATTGACAGATTTAAATTGATTGTCATTAATTAATTAATCTTATTTACTAATTGTCTAATAATTAAAAAATAATAAATTAATTAATTGATCTTCACTAATTAAGTAACAACACCCATCATAAATGAGTTCAGGAAATACACATTGGTTCGAAACACATTTTTGTCGAACTAATGTTGTTTCTTCTATTCCTGTGCTCACGAGCTATCCGTGAGACCGAATAGACCCCACATGAATAAAACTATAATATGATTCATATACCCGGTGAATTTCTCTATAATTTATTGACCTATTTAATCATGATATCGTACGCCTCCACTATATGTTCGATGCCGAATCAACTCTTGATTCATGCACGCTACATTTTCTGTTGATGTAAATAAACACTTTTATTTCACGGTCCACATAGTATTTTAACATACTACCCTTTGTGAATTATCAGTAATAAGAGAGGGATGTGAAATTACCATTTTACCCTTGTTGTTATAATTTCCTTAACTCCTTTTTTGGCTGTAAATAAGAAAAACATAATAGTGAATTATCTCGTACAATTCTCCATGTCTTATTCAATGATATATTTCATCGAGTACTTGGCAAGATTAATATATTCACGCACCCATCGATAAAGCATAAGGTGATATCGGTGCATTTTGCAATCTAACCACGAATTTCTATATCTGTGAATCTCGTAACTCTGAGGCATTTTCTGGCAATTCGAACTCACTCATTTGACGTATCAAAGATCGTAGCTAACTAGGTCAAGTTTCGTATTCACCTTAGGATTAAAGGTAATTACGAGCATACCTTTAATGTGTAACAATTAGATTTAGGGCTAGATAAACGGTTTTACTCCAAACTAATTGTTACTGGTCTATTTAACATGTTCCACAACATGTTTAGGTCAATTGTTAGAGTCCCCAATCCCATGCCCCAAGACCGGCATCATTTGGTTCAACCTAATAGTCGTAATCGGACTCGATTGCCCAATCGATTCTAAGACCGCGAATAATGTTTTGAACTATTTCAGAAGAGTTTGTCTGGAAGACCCCTTAGTCTTTACTCTTCTTACTTTGACAATAGTTCTAGGAATTGAGTAAATTATAAACATACTTTAATTAATAGAAAATATTTCATTCATTCATTAAAGTCAGTAATACAAAATGTTTGATGAATAACTTAATACTCATAGATAATTACCATATTTTATGGACATAATTCCAACAGTCAGTGCACCCATCCGTTGACAAAAATTAACAAAATCTTACATGATGGTTACACGACCATCGTGTACCCATCATGTAGACTAGGTGATGGGTACACAGATGTCGCGTATCCTCTCTCTCGATGTTCTCTCTCGATGTTCTCTCTCTTTCTCAACAAACTCATTAAAATTAATAAAACTCATTCTCTCTATAATTCCTCTTTCTACGTACTATCTTTTTCTATAATTTTTGTTGTGTTTATTTATTTTATGTGAATTTTATTATTTTTTAGTAAAATACATAGAGATTCAAGTCTTAGATTTTCTATTATAGATTATATTGAAGGAGATTTTTGAGAAAATGAGTTCTCGATAAAAACGGGTTTTTGGGAAAAAAAAGGAGAGAGAAATGAAGATAGGAAGATGAAGAAAGAGTGTGGGCAAGAGAGTTTGGTAAGGAGTGAGGGAAAAAAAGAGAGAGTGAAAGGAGCTGGTATGGATTAAGAAATGCATAAATTAGTGATGTTAGTGATGAAGTATAATTTTGGACATTCAGTTTTTAGGGTATAGGTATAGTTATGCAAAAAAAAAACCCTTTTATCTATGGAATGGAAACCCGCGGCATCTCTCGCTGACTAGTGAGTACTAGCAATTGCGTTACATTTCCTTTGCTCTCAACTCTCGAGCTTGTTTCGCGCTTTCATTCTTGTTTCTGATAAACCCTACGGTCGTATCCTGCAAAAAATCAAAAGAAAGAAACAGTTTTGTTCGTACATTTCTGCACCCATGTCTACTCCATCTGAAACTTCCGTTGACGAGCAGAATCTACTACCACCTGATGGAGAAGATTCGACAAAATCCGTGAGCAAAAAGGCTGCCAAAAAAGAAGCCGCCAAGCAGGAAAAGCTGCGCCGCCGTCAGGAATCCACTGAAGCTTCAATGTCATCTCTCTCCGTCGAGGATGACCTGCTCTCCGTTAACTATGGAGACGTTCCACTCTTGGAGCTCCAATCCAAGGAGGCTAAGGACGTTGGAGATTGGACGGAGGTGGGCAGGCTCACTGAGGATCTGAAGGACCAGTATGTGCTCATACGTGGTCGCGTTCAGACGATCCGGGCCGTCGCCAAGAAGATGGCCTTCTTGGTGCTTAGGGAGAAGGGATTCACTGTGCAATGCGTAGTGTCGGAGCAGCCTGAGATCGTTAGCCGCCAGATGGTGAGGTTTGTGGCTGGATTGAACCGCGAGTCCATTGTCGATGTTGAAGGGATTGTGTCGGTACCCAGTGTTCCAATCAAAGGGGCTACTCAGCCAGTAATGTTCTGTTTCACAGCTGCAAATATCACTATTGCTATTACCATATTTATATTTGAAAATTTTAGCTGCATTAAGGATAAGGCAGGATTTGAAATTTTCAATTACTAATAATGAAAAATATGCTCTTCATTTCGGTTTTCCTTTTCTTCTTTAAAATTTATACTATTGAAGGTTTCGATCTTTTCAAGTGATAAATTCGGTAAGCAGGGGATTTTCTTTTTTCTTTTTTGCTTGAAAAAACAAATAAAACCGCATAGCAGCTGCAATAGAGACAAACGAAGGACCCTTTTATGGGTAAAACTGGTAAACTTTATTGGGTTCAGAAAATGGAATAGCACATTTTCTGTTTCCACAGAAAGTAAGAGAAATCAATTGATTATGTTATTATTTGTTGTCATCTCAGGTGTATGTTGGTATTACTTAATTGATACGAGCAATACATGCGATCTTTTTCCATGTTTGCAGGTGGAAGTTCAGGTGAAAAAAGTACTTTGTATAAGCAAGGCCATGCCAACGCTACCTATAAATATTGAGGACGCTGCTCGTAGTGAAGCTGAAATTGAGAAAGCTTTGGTATATGCTTACCCTCCATTATATATCTACTCTTGTTTGCTTCTCTCATATTTGCTTAGTCAGCACATAGGCACGGGATTGAAACTAAAATTGAGAAAGCTTTAGTGTATGCTTACCTTCCATTACATATTACTCTTGATTGCTTCTTTCTTATTTTAGCTTAGTCAGCAGATAGGCATAGGTTTGGCTATGTCTTGGCATTTCATGGGAGTAGTTTTGTCACCATCTTTTACAATTTTTTCTACAGGAATGACCATCTTTTACAATTGTACTACAAATCATCTTGAATACTTTGTTTTTGTTTCACTTGATATTATATGATATGACGTGTGCAGGCTGAAGATAAACAACTGGTACGCGTTAATCAGGATACGCGGCTAAATTATAGAGTCCTTGACATGCGTACACCAGCAAATCAAGGAATATTTCGAATTCAGTGTCAAGTTGGGACTGTAAGTTACAGACTTTCTCTTCACTTACCTAAAGGAGAAAAACTGATTATCTATGCTTTTCAATAATTTTTGGCCGTTTCATAGAATTCATTTTTCAAAAAACTCATATTGGACTGTGGCTTATGATACTGTTAGTACCTTTTTTATGAAAATCCAGAAATCCCCCGCCAAACCCTATAATCTTGGGAGACCGGAAACTATGGCAGAATCCCAGACCTTGTGGGAGCAAACCACATGCCTGAATATTTGGCTAACCTCTCATTGGTTCCATATACATCTACTATCTTACTTGCCTTTTTGGAAAGCAGAGTTTCGGGTCAAAGAATATTTTTACTTTCAGGAGTTATAATTGAGGCAACGTTACAATGCACATCCCTGTTATCAAATTTTTCTGAAGACTAGTATTATTTGTTTTAGAATATTGCTAACCTTGTAAAGGTTAGCAATATACAAAACTTGATCCTAGTGGTATGGAACCTTGAGAAAAAGTGGCGGAGGCTGGCCTCACTTTCCTTTTGCTGCTCTGCTCCTTAAATTTCAAATATATAAATGATTTGTTTTATGCAGTATTCATAGTAATATATCGTATCTATTAAATTCATCAATCATCATGCAGATATTTAGGCAGTTCTTGCAATCAGAAGGATTTGTTGAAATCCATACACCAAAACTGATAGCAGGATCTAGTGAGGGTGGTGCTGCTGTTTTTAGGTTAGACTACAAAGGGACACCTGCATGCCTGGCACAATCACCTCAACTTCACAAGCAAATGGCAATTTGTGGAGATTTTGGTCGGGTGTTTGAAATTGGTCCTGTCTTTAGAGCAGAGGACTCGTATACTCACCGCCATTTGTGTGAGTTTACAGGCCTTGATGTTGAAATGGAGATTAAGAAACATTATTTTGAGGTAGAACTTTCCCTGGGGTTTTCTCTATGTCAGGTGTATCTTTTTTTTTTTCCCTGAAGATTTCTTTTCTGTGATAAGCTTGAATCTTGCATGCTCGTCAGGTGATGGATATTGTCGACCGATTATTTGTCGCAATGTTTGACAGTTTGAACCAGCTCTGTAAGAAGGAGCTTGAAGCTGTTGGGAGGCAATATCCCTTTGAACCTTTGAAGGTGATGTTTCATTATGAGTGAATATGTTGGGTCTTCCACATTTTATTTTGACTGATAAGGAAAAAAGCGTTCTTGCATTAAACATGTGATTGATTACAAAGAATATAGCTTTATCCCCATCTCCGAAGCTACTTTTCCAGACCCTCCTATCTTTCAACTGATTACAGAATTTATTGAACATGCAGTATTTGCGGAAGACTTTACGGCTTACCTTTGAAGAAGGGATTCAAATGCTCAAGGTGAGGGGTCGCTTAAAACTCTTATCGACAAATCATCATCTTACATTTCTATGCATTTCACTAATGTCTTTTTTCTTAATATGAAGTTTTGATTAGGTATGGCATACAAAGATAACCGACAACAATTATAGCCAATTAGCCATGAACAAACTGACTGATAGAACAAAAGAACTTACATTTCTTTGCTCGTCACTAGTGATGATTCAGTTTCTTAAACGGAACACTTGCATTCTGCGAAATGTGAATTTTACATTAGTGTCTTATATAATTGTTTGTACAGGGTGCTGGTGTGGAAATTGATCCTCTTGGGGACCTGAACACTGAATCAGAGAAGAAACTGGGTCAGCTAGTTTTAGAGAAGTAATAAATTTTCTGTGATAGCCTGTCAATTAGTTTTTTCTTCTTAATGTCAACTTTTGTTTTCTTTAAGTTGGTATTAAAAGCTTTAACTACATTTTCTGCTCTCCTTCCCCTGGTAATAATAGGTATGACACAGAATTCTACATACTTCACCGGTATCCTCTGGCTGTTAGGCCATTCTACACCATGCCTTGCTATGATAATCCAACGTACAGTAACTCATTTGATGTCTTTATTCGAGGTACGCTGCCAGTTATTTCAGACTATAACATTCCATTTTATTTATTTTTTATGGGTTAATTTCACATACACCCCTTCAACTTTGACAATTTTTTAAAAAGACCCCTTCAACCTTAACCTCTTCCTCATAGACCCTTCAACTTTTGTGATCCGTCAATAAGACCCCCTCCGTTTAAAAACCCGTCTTCTACCCATTAAATTGGTCAAAGTATATAAAGTGACTATTAACTAAATCAGTGATATTTATTTGATTGAAAGTGCTTCTAGATACATGCGTTCGCAAACACACCCTCAACAGGTTAAGTTTCATTTTTTCTATAAGGTTTTTTTTTTCTGTTTGGCTGCATGCACACGCATTTCTGGATTCATGGAATACGTTCTCTCCTTATAAGACCAATCTGTGGGTGCACCCACAAATTTTCTCGGGAAACAGCTTGTCTTGCTATTAGAATCTCGGTATTTATCAGCTGCTACATGGGTAGAGTTCATTGCATGAAATGGTATCTTCAATTGGTTGATAAAAACAATTCGGTCGGTAAACCTTACTATTGATTGAACAATTGTGAAATGCATCTTGGGGACTGCCCTTGTCCATAAACAAGACGAACCTTGGTAGCATTACATATATTCTTAGAAAAATATATATGCATAAATATATATGCATAAATCAGGGTGATATATGTCTGTCCAGAAAACAAGACGAACCATGGTAGCATTATATATGTGAAAAAGTATTATATGCATAAATAAGTGTGTATATGTCTTGTTGAGTTTAGCCCCTGCCAAAAAATCAGGGTGATATATTTCTGTCCATAAAACAAGACGAACCTTGGTAGCATTATATATGTGAAAAAGTATTATATGCATAAATAAGTGTGTGTATGTCTTGTTGAGTTTAGCCCCTGCCAAAAATCAGGGTGATATATTTCTGTCCACTTGTCCTTATGACTTGATTCTTTGTTAACCGAGTTGTTCTCTATTAGGCGAGGAGATAATTTCAGGAGCCCAGCGTGTCCATGTACCAGAGTTTCTGGCAGAACGTGCCCAAGCATGTGGAATTGACGTAAAGACAATCGAATCATACATTGATTCCTTCAGGTGCTTTTTCTTGGCCCTCGCAATACAGTATAGTTTGTAACTACTGTAGCTATATCTCTTTTTTTTTTCTTTCGCAGATATGGAGCTCCACCTCATGGTGGATTTGGAGTAGGATTGGAGCGAGTAGTGATGCTTTTCTGTGGCTTGAATAACATCCGCAAAACATCTCTATTCCCTCGTGACCCACAAAGGATTGCCCCATAGAATCTGGAAGCAGTTTGTACTCACACTTTCTGCCATTATTTCCCATATTCTATGCAACTCCCGTGGTTGGGATAATACACACCATAATAAGTTAATAGTGGCTTATTATTATTATGTACGTTGACATTTATTATGATGGCGTTATGGCTTATTGTTTTGTTAGTCATAAAGGCTGATTTCTATATGATTGGACTCCATTCCCTGAAAATGACTGGAAATTTTTTACAAATATGGCCTCTGTCAATATTTTTCTACCTGTAGAACTTACTGTAATTAGTAGCGTTGATGTTTCTGGTTGATTAATTAGTAAACGATGAATCGAGTAAACATAATCAATTTACTACTAAAGTAGATAATTTATTGATGGAAGTTTCAAATGTCAAACATTTGACGTAAAAAATTTACTGATTACAGATATTGCAGAGTATCGTTGCATGACAGCATGTAACCTCAAATAAAGACGAAATTTCGGATGGAGAGGAAAAAGGATGTGCCATTTTCTAAAGCAGGGATACTTATATAGAATTTGCATCATGCACTTTTTGAATGTTGACATTTCTACTTCAGAATTCTTGAAACACATTATGGGGCTTAGAAATCGAGCTGTATTTGGTAAGACTTTTCTTTTTCTTTCCAACCATGATGAGGTAACTAAATATCCTATCCATAAGAAGAATTTATAATTACATCCTCCATCCTACAATTAAAATTATCACCCTCCACTAAAATTTAGTAACCAAAAACGTTACGTACATAATCCTCATCCCCACTACTAAACGATTCCCCAAGTTGACTATCATTATCATCATCGTCCGTCACAATTTCTAATATTCCACCTCCGCCATCAAATTCCACATCATCATCCATGATAAAATCTCCATCATCGTCATCATCAAGATCGCTCACACTATCATCATCATTATCATCACCCATATCATCTGCATCGCTCTCACCATCCCCATCAATATCAGGACCCAAAAGAGGATCCACGTCAGCATCATCGTCGTCATCATCCTCTTCCTCACTCTCAGCATCATCTGGATCAGAATCATCATCTGTAGGTCTTCGACGACCAATTTCATAAACCCTAGCCGAAGAAAACATCTCTTCTTGATCATCCATTGTAATCAACCCAACAAAGGAATCAGCCCGTTCTGTAGCAAAATCTAAAACGCAGCGATCTACTGGAATAGTTGCAATGTCGGCATAGTTGACAGCATCAATGGTGCGGAAAGCAGCAAAGAGGGGATGTTTGACACGACGAGTGTGAACTGCTGACATTACATCCTCTAGATTCCTCCTTAAGATTGCATAAATTACATCACCACGTGCATTAAATGTTATGGCTGTTTGGTCGAGGGAAGGTACGCTGCGAAGCAGCCTGAACTTCCTAAGATCCCAGACCTCTGAGTTTATTATTACCTGTCAAGAAAGTGAACGAGTAACTAAATATTAAGCTGAAAAGAATTCAGGCAGACAGGCAGGGTAGGAAAAAAAATCCAGAACGACTGCTAAAACGAAAATGGATACCCTCATGGTGGGGAAACAAAAGAAATTTGTTCCCTTGATATGGGCGTTGAGCTCGGACCTCGATGGTCCAGATAAGTTCCGCACAAAAAAAAAATCTGAGCCAAATCTTATTTCATTTTATTTTTAACTTTCCCTATTTTGTCTTTTAGCTAGACCCGACGTCCATTTTAGAGCAGATCCCTGCTAAAACTGACTTCTTTACTGTGTATCAAGCAAAGGTCGTTATATACGAAAACATAATCCTTACCAGGCCTTATGCATTAATAACTAGAAAATTTTGATGCAAAAGTTATTCCGCAATTAAAGTTCAAAATCTGAATTAATTAGAGGAAAGATTTCCGAGATTCTAGTTAAAAATTTCAAGAGTGGCCACTCTGAAGAATTAAAACATTCATTCACCTACATAGACCAGTTACCCTTGATTAGCAGAGTTTATTATAACGAAAGTCAGGGATATGGATACCTCATTTCCAGCTGGATGAAAACCACCACCGCCATAATCTGTAAATTGATCAAAACGATGGACAGGTCCTGATACCCGTCTGTCCCACAACACCCCATTCCAGAGTAGCATTGTGTCAGAAGGGCTGAAGTGTACCAAGGAATAAACATGGCCTCGACTTGTAGAACTAAAAGATGTGTCTGATAGTTTCGATTCCAAGTTGGAAGTTTGGACATCATACAAGAGAATTTCCCGCTGAGAAGAATCCGATGACAAAGCTGCAAACATGTTCCCGGAATTGCTAAACCTTGCAGCCTTACATCCTTCAAATGAATATGTGGGTCCACCAGAGACTGAAGATGCATCCCACAACCTTACGTCGTGAGAGCTTGAAGAAAGCACCAGCTGGGTCTCACCAGAAAGATATGACTGAATAAGAGTTAACGGAGACTGGTGACTTGTGCAGCTTTCTATCACACTGTTGCTATTACATTCAAAGACTTTGATCTCTCCAGAGTGGCCCCCAACTGCAACATGAGAAGAGTCCTCAAGAAAAGTAAGACATGTTAAAAGAGAACCAGCATCATCCCGGCACGTTCGCCATGGCCTAAACCTACTGTAAACAAACTGACGATCCCTGCGATTTCCATGGATTCCGCCATAGAGACTTCTAAACTCACGGGAACCAAGTCGGGCTGTTATGTTCGATGGGGCATCGAGGCTTCTTTTCGGTTCAGGACAAACATGAGGGTGTAGAAGAGACAGCGGTGGAAGAGTTGTGATAGGTGCAGGACATTGGCGATGCTGGTGTTTTAGATACTGAACCACAACGGAGTCTAGAGTTAATCTCTCTGTGTTACTGGGAAGAGGGTCATTTAGAACGGCCCCAAGATGAGAGGATGGTGTTGCCTGACAAACATGGAAGTTACATTGTTGGTTGTCATCCAAATGATCAGCTGTACAACCACTTTGTGTTGATCGCCCATGCTGATCTCTCAGGTTAGTACTTGGCGTAGAAAACCCAACTTCAGTTAATAGACTGCTCTTACGCAAGGAGCTGGGAGTCAGACAGACAGGAGAACGACTTCCTTGATCACTCGTGTGGAGTCGCTTCATAGAGGATGACACACTACTGGTGGTATCTTTTAACTCAGATAACTTGCGTTTCATAGGCAATACAATTGGAGTCTTACAACGAGATTCTGCATCAATATTTGGTTTCTGTGACGATTCTGAAGGAGTTTGTGAGACACTAGAAGTTACAGAAGACTGTCTTGTTGCACTACAAACTTTCCTGACTGATGGAGGGTTAGTATCAAGGGATTTAAGCAGATTTCTTGATTGTGAAGCAAAACTAGGAGAGAAAACCAAAGGCTTCTTCTTACTAGATGAGGCATTTGGGTCACATTTCAAGTTTGATTCTTCCCCTCTTACGGTCAACTTTGATTTGTTAGTGAGAAATCCACATGAGCGTCCAGAGGGCCATTGAAGTAGCATCGATGGAGTTTCTTGAGTAGAAGCTTGGTATGCCTGGGACGATGGGGCAGCTAAAGATGGCAAAGGTGTCAATTGCGCCTCATTCAGAAGTGTTGTTGCAGTTGTGGCCAAGCCAGATGCCTGTAGGTGCTCATGAATTAAGAGTAACAGCTCCCTGAGATTTTCAGTAAGGACATTCACAAGAATGCAACAAACCATCAAAAGGACAGTTAATGAAACGAATAGGAAGTAGTTTTTAATTACAAGTAATTTACAGTCATAGCATATACACTAGCAAGGAAATCAGCAAGCACCTGGAATGGTAAGTGATAGGGGTAGCGGCAGCTATTGCTGCTCTTTCTATACGCCTCAAAGTAGGGGTGGCAGCATCACTAGCCGCCAATGCACTTGCACGGCCAGAATTCGTCACAATCTGCATGTACAGTATATAATGATAAATTTTCAGTATTCGCAGAGAGAGATTTAACTGTCCACTGTTCACAGAGATCATACCATCCTTGATTGTAAGATGAAATAAAAATAATTCATGAACAGATACACAGGAACGTCGCTACAGAGTAAATGGAAATCCTTAAACAGATAGCAACAAGATATGAGATAAATATGCTTACCCCAATCAATTCAATTGCCACCTGAGAAAGTTCTGCCTGCCACCTGCCTTGCTCAGTTCCAGGTGGGCTTCCTGAATCTCTAATAAGTTCCGATAACTTTTTCCCAACCTAAACCACCAACTTGTAGTAAATATCTAGGTTTCATGATTAACATACTGTAAATTAAGAGATTTTTATATAGATACATCTATTTGATTTGTCTAATTTCCAGTTTAAAGTCTATCAGTTGAACGCAACTATTACAGGTGCAAAGCTTACGTATTAAAAGCGGAATTTCTTCTTTTTCCGCTTTTTTTATCGGTGATACAACCTCTTTATATGGTATATTCCAAGTATCTAATGAAGTGGAAATGTTTTCTCTAATGACTTTGTCCAAACTCCCAATAAAAGAAAAATAGACATCAAACAACATTTTATTTACAAAAAGTACCTGAAGCTTAGTCAATATATGTGCAATAGCATCATCTCTGGCTAAACCAAGCAGCACTCGACATGCCAGAGCACGGAGACAGTCAAGAGCTGCAGGAGGTGAATATATTCGAGGCTGGAGAAGATGCAGAAGAACCTTTATGCCATTGTTCGCACGAACAGCCTCTCTTGCTTGACGATATCCTTGTTCCAACTGTGCAGCAAGGCCAGCACAACCTGCTCCAACACCTAAGGATATTCTACGATCTCCAACCAGTCCAGAAGGTGCGGTTGGAACAGGAGTTTGTGAGTTATTAATAGCCTGACTACCAGGTACTGAGGAAGTCCCTCGATCTACAGCGTTATGCTCCCCAATTCGGTCTCTCTGATCACCCTGGCTAGACATATAAACAGCTCGATCTGACATATTGCGCTCTGCATTTCTATCTCTACCCTCCACAGTAGGACCATTAGACGTGTTGGCAGAAACAGACTGCTGACCTTGTGCAAATAAAAGTGGTTTATTGCTGATCGAAGGTGGAGGGCAAACAAGATTAATTAACACATTTAATGCTGGCTGAATGATCTGCAAGGATACAATTGAATAGAGATGGTCAGGATGCAATTTTAACCCACAGAAAAATTATTATTAAAATTTAACAAAACAATAACACAAACCAGACAACGAATCTCAGAATTATGCTTTAGCATTTACACTACTGTATATATAAGGGTACTCACCTCAGGGTCCACAAAATTACTAGCGATACTAGCTGCATCCAAAATGACTGCTATACCCACACGATTGTTGCTCAAAGTGGCATTCACGACAATCTTACGGCTGTTAGGTACCAATGTAACAATGTGAAGAATACCCAAGGCATATTGAAGTAAATCGTGCAAATAGCGCTCAACAGGTGGGGCCTACAGAACCAAATTCAGTATTTATAAAAAGAAAGGCAAACGAAATAGGCCAGAAAATGTGAGACAAAAACATGTTATACCTGACACAACTCCAGCATGGTAATGTGTCCATTAGAACTCAAGAATTTTTCAACGGCAGGCCATCGAGTTCTGACAAACGCAGGACCAAGCTTTCGATCCTTCTGTAACTGGAGAAACACTGCATCCATAGCCTCATTACTGATATCAAGTGGTTTATACGCAGCCCTTAAACTAGGAATATTGCGAGCAGCACTTCGACTGTTTTTATTCGGACGGATAGATTCAACAAGCAAAAGAAGATGAGCTCTAAAATACTGTCGTAAAGCAACACAGGAATGATAAGCTATCTGCTTCTCAGAGGAAGTAAGCACTTCTGAGGGTAACCTATCGTTCCGTAAGGATCCAGAACTAGACAAGCCTAATGGACCAGAATTAGCTCCAGTCCTTACTGAGGCAGCCTCATTTAGAAGCCCAAGCAATTTCTGTAAACCATCTTGAGCATCAAAAGCATCAAGAACTGCTCTGAACACAAATGCAGCAGCAAAAAATAATGCTGCATTCTTCCTTGCTTGATCTTGTGAACACTCAAGAAGTTGGATAGCCAACTCAACCACCTGGTGGACAATATCTGAAGGAAGGGCACAGACACGTTCCATTATTCCCTGAAGAGATCACAGAAAGTAAGAGCAGTGACGGGGAACAAGTTATGACATCAAGCTAATAGTCGTTACATGAAAATACCTGGAGAGAACCAATAGTAAATAAGCAGGAAGAAAGACCAAAGAAGGTTTGAACAACTCTAGGGACAGCGAGGAGCTTCTGAATGCCACCCCGGTCAACAAAGAGTGCAGCAAACTTGCGGTGAGCAGCCAAAGCACACATTAACTTCATAACATCAGGCAGCAACATTCCAACTTTGAACACTTCGTTGTGTTTGGAACCCCTTTGCAGTAGAGTAAGGCAAACATCCACACCTTTCTCATGCAGTACAGGGCCGAGAACCTCAACATACTCCCCAAGTAACTCAAGGCACTGAATACAGTATTTTTCCCTCAGCTTTGCAAGTGACTCCGTATCTGGGATAAAAAACTCCTCAACAACCTCATGTATTTCTTTTTCTTCGCCACTTGGATTAATTGAATCATCATGCATATTACTCAGGTTCCTGCAAACATATTCATCAGAAGAATTAGAATCCCTCAGAATTTATGGTTTCCGAGCCATAAGAAGCATGGACAATTCCTACCAATACCACATATAAAAGCATGAAGCTGCATACCTGGAAACCTCAACTGCATTGCCTGCATCAATAACAGTAGATGCAGCTTTAGAAGCAGCCAAAACTGCAGCCTCTTCATTGTTGGAAGTCTTAAACTCCTGAGAAGGTAAAGCAGAAAACAAACAACAATTAATCATAATCGGGAAAAAGGGTAGAGAGGAAGGGAGATATTAAAAACTAATGACTTATTGCCTACCTCTAAAGCTGCACTTTTGACCACTTCGGCAGCAGCATCACCAGCAGCTTTGACAGCTTCGAAAGGTGCATTGGCTGCTCTAGCCTCAGCTTCAGCAGCTCGAACAGCTTTCTTTACCAGATCTGATATATCCTTCGTTCCAATTCTGCATTCTAAGAAGCAATCATCAGTATCATCTCTTTCTAGAGCCAAAAGGTCAGAGTTAATCCTGACTGCAGTTTTATTTCCATCAGGTACTTTTCTCACATCCAGATTTTTCGAGAAGCTCCTTTCTCTAGCACTCCGTCCTCGACTACCAGATCCTGGAGAGGCCAATACTTGCTCACACTCTATAGAGCCTTCATTGATTCTTCCTTTCCCTCTAGATCTAGTACGGTTCACTCTGCGCCTAGCAGAATCATCTCTTGCATTATCCTCGTCTCCAAATTTTGTCCTCCCATCACGTAAATCCCGAGTATGCCATCTTTCCTCCTCATCTCCATCTACCCCATAGATATCGACCCCTTCAGGCAACCCACCAGGTGGTTCTCCACTGCCAATCCAGCTTTCTTCTTCATGCACCTGCCTAATAACATTTTGTTCATCTAAGGACCTCTCATCAGCCATCCTCGAATCATCTAGAGATGTTTCCTGAACCTGTCTCACACGAACACGACCATCATCCCTGCTCTTGATGCAACTAACACTAGATGCATTCTTACTCTCTGTTAAATAATTAGGATCTCTTTGACTTGTATCTCCCAGAACACGAGTACGAAGGTAACGCATAAGTTTTGCGGACAATCTTGATGTCAAAACATCTTCAACCAATTGACCACCACTGAAATAGGTTAACGATTTCAGATGTCGTGTGAATCAAATAAGTGCACATGACTACAAAATGGGAACAGAAGCTATATAAGGCAGAAGCATACCCAGACAAACATACAGCAAGAAGTCCCGTAGAGTAAGTCTTTAACATTTCTGAATCCGAGGCTTCGTTTCCTCCCAATTCATTCTTCAAGTTGTGATCTTCGGTAGAAAGTCTTGCATTATCCTCCATTACCCATTTTTTTATATTTTCTAGTACATCTTCCTCAAAAACATGAGGATACTGAAACCAGAAAATAGATATATCAGTAACTTACAACTTCGTAAAAGGCCAGGCCTGACTTTAGCAGAATATCAAAATAAAGTAGAAATCAAACATACTATCCAATTTAGCGAACAGCTTATAAGAAGTCTAGCAGAAGCTGCTTGGACAGAGGTTGAATATCTCGTTTCTGATAGAAACTTCGCAGATATCAACTCAAAAAATGCATCGTTATCCTGCGGAAGAAAGAAGAGTTAGGATAAGGAGTTCTAAACTAGAAAGATCTGAACATCCGCACTCGCACGCATGTACATTTAGCAGTAAATGAATAAATTCAGAAAAAAAAGTTATAGTAGGCTAAATTTTACCCGGACCACACTCCCTAGCCGTCCAATGCTGTGCGAAGCACGACCGTTACTGGAGGAATGACCATTCTCCTCCATGTACCTGCATTCACGTTTTATACATGCATTAAAGGAGCACTAGAATATAATTTTTTTTATATTTCAAATTTTGTTTTAATAATACAATCTTGAAAGACCTAAACATCTTACCAAGAGTTTTATATAGCCTAAATTTAATTACTAATTTTTTCTATACAGAAGAGGCTTGAGAGAAGAGGCTTAAAAATCCTATATTACCCTTACATACTTTTAGCATTCCAAAATCAGACTTACTAATACTATCTTCCAAGACCTAAAATCCTTAAGAATAGAGTTTCATTGACTGAAACAAGCTCACATATTTCTATAATCTGTTACACTTACCACGCATTGATGGCATAACTTAATAACTTGCTAAAGGTACAATTTTAGCAATGATATTAGTAACGAATTGTAATACCAACCTACAAATGCCGTGAAAGACATATCAAGCAGCATAAAAGGAAGAATAAATAATACACCAACTTTAGTTTAGAGAGTTTCTCCACATATAGTTTTTAATGAGGCTTACACCTTGAAGCTCACCTCAGTTTGAGGCTAAAGAAAAATGGGTCAATATTTGAGCATCGATATAGTAGAAAAATGCTTATTTCTCTCCATGGTGAGGCTTACGCCTTTAAGCCCTACAACTTAAGGCTCTTGAGGTTAAGCCTCTGTTTTTGTTATAATTTTCTTATATAATGATAATATGTTGTGACTTAGCCTACTTTGAGCCCTTCGCCTTGAGGCACTTGAGGCTTAAGTCTCAGTTTTTCTTATAATTTCTTAGATAATGATTATTTGGTGTGACTTAGCATATTTTGCTTATCTTCTAAATTATTCATTTATTTTACTTGTGTGACTTCTGACCGTGAAGGAACATAGATAGCCCTTATTCCAAGATATCTCTTCCTTTTAGATTCTTATGGGACAATGTTGAAATAAAATAGCAATTTTATCTTCAACTTCAAGATTTAGTGGCTATTTATAATGACTATTGTGATAATATGGGGATGATGTTTACTACTACTTTGATTTGTATGGCCGTGTTGTTATTTATGAATTTTTAACTTCATTTAGCTTTAAATTGAGGCTTACGCCTCATCATGTTAAAGTAAAACGTCTTACGACAACAAATAACCTTTATAACATTGATTTCAGTTTTATAAAGAGAGAAAAAAAGATAAGGAAAGAACATAGAGAGCAGCAACACAAAATGAATCTTCAGAGTTAACTGAAAAACTATATCTTAAATTTCAACATAGTCAATAAATAATGCTTGAAAAACATTGAATTACATTTACATCTTCCAGGAATCCATGGAAAAAACAGGGCAGGCAAGGATCTTAACACCTCCCCGCTTTGAGAAATATTTCAAAAACAAAAACTACACATTTAGGGATAAACAAGCAAAATGCGAATCAGACCAAAATGCGTGTTTTCTCTACTTTTTTTTAGAAACATCATAATAAGTACACTTTCAGACAAAACAAACTTCTGTAAATTACTGCCCAAACTGAATATTATCTAGTTCTCAATGAACACACGCCGGCGCTAATTCATATTTCAATTGTTTTTGCTAGGAGTTTCAGTTTAAGTTAGCATCATATAGGTAGTAGCAAAGCTTTTTCTTTGCAGGTTTGCCCGATTATGACTCAGAATCTAAGCTGCAAGAATTTAATTTCTTGCTTCCTCTCTGCAAGTGGACCATTCCAACGCCTCCATATAATAGGCATTTATCAGTGTCTCCACAAATTAATTTAATCTTATTTACATTCTTACACTTGGTTAACTAAAAAATTAAACACAAATGAAAAGAAAATATAGAAAAGGAACTTACCGAGATTCTTGATTTTCAAGAAGTGATGCAAGGGCGTGGAGAACTGTCGGGTTAGGGTTATCAGGAGAGGAAATAATCTTCTTCATGAGCTTTTGAGCCTTGGCAATTAACTCATCGTCATCATTCTTGGCTTCCTCTTCTCCTCCGACTTGAGATTGCGATTGAGATTCTTCCACTGGAGGAAGCAAAGGTGGAGCTTGAGCTTGAGCTTGAGCTTCGTTGGATTGGTCATCCATGGCGGCCTCCATAGTAACAACAAAATTCCGGTGGAAAGAGAGTATGAAAATCGAGCAAATAAATAAAAATAAAGCTTACTGTATCTTCAATTATTTACAATTACATACACAAAACCTGCACATATAGATATAGCGCGGCTTATTTGGTGTGTGTTTGAATGTAGAGTTGGGAGTGAAAGGAGACGAAGATGAATGACAGAGGAAAACGAGGCTTGTCCGCAGTGTCTTCATTTCATTTGGTCATAAGAATGTTTTACAATGCGAATAGAAAATGGATCAGAATGTTCCCGAACTACCCGGTCCATTTACATGTAAACCCTAACCCGTCAGTAGGCCATGGGCCTTTTCTTTAGCATCTGTCCGAGCCCAGCCCTTTGAAAGGTATCGGGGGTTGAGTTTATGTCATGTCGTCTTAAAATTACGCAAGGAAGACTACGTGTCGGCATTTAGCGATCAATTAAATAGCCTATAGGCTAATTTTTGGTAACAGTGAATTTGCTCTTTCCTATTCTCACTATAGGCTTATAAACAAAATTGGTTACGTTACACCGGTTTTTCATTGTTAAATTATATAAATTTTAGACTCTTTAAATACAGTGTGAATGTGAAAACAAGGGTATCATGAAAAATTAAAAGTTTATCTACAACAAGACACTTTTTAACATACAATGTCACAGTTAAATGCGTTACATATATTATTTTTAATTAGTATTAACATTATTAAAGGTTAATATCGTAGAACTTCTCTACACTTTACTTTAAAATCAATCTACCACGAAATTATTTTTCTTTCATAATTGATCCTCCAATTTTTTCCATCCATCCACTTACCCCCGATCTGGAATTTTGACCTAAACGACGTTTAATTGATCACGTGCATTCTACGTGATCAGTAAAATATAAAAAAATGAGAGGAGGTTTCCAATTTAAAAACCTCTTTAGACCTTAGTTTCCATTTTGAATGTTACTGTTTTTGTTGCTTCTGTTCTTTTTTAGAGTAGATGGGAGGAGATTTCATCAGCCGATTTCAGGATGAAGGTATCTTATGGAAAAGTTACAAATGCAGAACTTTGTCAGGCACTTGAGGCCAGCAATCTCACCGAAATTGGAAAAGCTGAATGCCTAGGTGGCACTTTAACCATTTCAAGCTCTTTCAAACCTTTCAACTTATGCAATGGCAACCCCCAAACCTGGAGAAGATATTTTCACCTGCAAGCATTCCAACCCCATGAAGTTCCTGAATCCTGAGGGAAACAAATTTATCTCGTTTCCGAAGATTTTTACATACTATGTCACCGCCCATGATCACCTAAAGATTTTGTAAATATACAACCCGTTTACCTCGTTCTCAAAATTTTGCAACAAGGAAATATCCAAACTTTTGCCGGAGACGTCGAGAACCGAATCATCTCCAGCGTTACGATCGTCACCGTCCACGTCTTCGGGATCAGGGACCTGCATTAGAGTTCCAGGCTGAATTATTATAAAGGAAGCAAGAGGAAATGGACAACAGGACCTGCTACAAATTTGTGAGTTTTGTAGTAAATGATTCAAGAGTTTTTTGGGAAGAAGGGCTGTTAAAAAATACCATTCGGATAAAAGGGCTGTGAATTTTTTTTTTCAGAATGTGGGACCTTTTTCTTATGAAAAGTCCTTTATACCCATCATGTAAAATAAGTCTAAGAATCCTACAATATATTTTTCACCCATCTCACGTCTTCTCTCCTCCCTAAAGCGTTTTTTTTTCTTTTTAGCATCAGTGATTCTTCTTCTTCAAAATTCTATTTCCTGTATTTTTTTGTCAAAATTTCCCTTTTCAACATTCTCTCTTCTCCATTTGTTTGTCCAATATCTGTGATTTTTGTCCCGTACTTTCTTTACTATTTTATTTGTCATGTGTTTTCATCATCTTTCTCTTTCGTGCAACTTTTATGGTTAAATCTATGTGATTTTTTACTCTCTCTCGTGTTTTTTTTTACTAAAATCTTCTTATTGTTCATCATTCTAGAATAAACTACTTAGTTTGAGTAAGTAATAAAGTTTATTATTCACTTCGAGTAAGTAATTTTTATCATACGGTCTATTCATTTTTCTAGAATAGCAAAATCTACTTGAACAAGTAGATTTTGCCAATGATAAGTTTAATTTTTCATAATGAAATAAATTACTTGCTTTAAGCAAGTAGACTATATTAGCTACTTGCTTTGAGCAAGTCATTTTTATCTTATGGTTTATTAATTTTCTAAAATGACAAAGTTTACTTGCTCCAAATAAGTAAGAAATATAATCTACTTGTTCACGACAAGTGGATTTTGTACTTGATATGTTTAACTTTTCAGAATCGCATAAACTACTTGCCTCGAGTAAATTGAGTGTATTAGCTACTTGCTTAGAGAATCGTTTTTACCATATGGTTTATTAATTTTTTCAGAATGACAAAAGCTACTTGCTCCGAGCAAGTAAGAAATGTAGTCTACTTGCTCGCTCTAAGTAGATTTTGCACCTGATTTGTTTAATTTTTCAGAATTGCATAAACCGCTTGCTTTGAGCAAGTAGAGTATATTAGCTACTTGGTTGGAGCAAGTTATTTTTGCATAATCTCCACAAAAAAATATTCACCCATTTTGAACTGAATCGAATTTTTGAACATTCAAATTCTACTTAAATACAATTCACGTCACTCTTAGATTAACATCCAACTATCAAATATTCGAGTATATTTATTTGAACACTCCATTATACAAATAGAAACACTACATCTTATAAACACTTCATCACCATATCTCAAGAAATGTTTGAAATAACACGTAGAGAACATGAGCTTCTGTTGATTGTTTAATATTCTCTATTACTTTTATTGAGTAAACTTTAGCACGACTAAATTTGGTTAAGTCCACTACCAGTATGAGCTTGAGTGTCATTTCCTACCAGCAAATAAGTCAATAATTAATACTTTAAATAACTAGTGATGATTTTGTGCTATTAATTTCCACTTTATAGAATACATTCAAAATGAGCAAACAAGTAGAAGGTGCAAAGGATCATAACTCAAGTTCACTTAAAAGTGGAACTATTTAAACTTCAAGTATAAATGGAATTTTTAATAACACACTCATATGAATCCTTGAATAAAAACATACATTATCTTAAACTGATCAAAGCATTTTCCAATAAAGCATTTTGCAACAAACTCTATGCAAAGGAAGAATCCTATAGCTAGTTATTCACCCTCCATAGACAAAATATTATCATCATCCCACGAATTTTTCATGCATAAATTCACAATAAATTAGCAAATAAACTTAAGACTTGAATTTTCAAGTATTATATCATTTTCTATTTGAATCCAATATTCAAAAATTCATAAATTACTCAGAATACAATTCATTCCACAGTTAGATTGATTTCTAACACATTAGTTTGTCAATTATGAAACTTCTAAGTCTATTCATTGTAGATGTAATATTTCATACTAAAATCAAACAATCCATAAATCTCAAAATTTACATAATAGTTTAACAAATGTACCAAATATCAAAAGAAAACACAAAAAAATTAATGTTCTATCATTACCTTAGAAATAGAATAGGTTAACTACAAACAATACAGACCAAGGCTTGCTCTCTTCCCTTTCTCACTCGAATCCTACTGTCCTTCCAAATCCAACTGATTAGTTATGATTAGAACATCAAGGTAACAGGAAATAACAAAATCAAACTCAACTCACCTAACAATGAAGCCCAAAACACTCCAAAACCCAAATGCAAAGCTTGACATTGTCGAGTATTATATATCTCTCTCAAAATCACTCCAAAAAATGAAGCAACTGAAGCTGGAAGCTCTTAAATCATTTTGAAAACTATCTTGAATAAGTTTGATATAAAAACAAGACAAATTAACATAAATTTTCATGATTAACACTGCTAATATAGTCCACATATACATCATAAAACTAGGGGTGTTGAATTAAAAATCTTTCAAACAAGATCAAGCGTAGGTTTTATTCTCGTGATTTTATATTGTAAAGTATAATTTTGTAAGATTAAATTATTTGCAATACACCAAGCACCAATAGAGTAAACATAAAAGCCTCCTTCACAATTTATAAAAGCAAGCAAGATCCCTAAAAATTGTATAAAAGCCAACTTTACAATTTTACCCTAAATGCATTAAGCTTCAAAATCAGAGTGAAGTGGTTGCGAGCGGTGTCACGGGATGATTGTAAAAGCCTCTGGCACGCGAAGTGGTCGTGAGCAGTGGTGTGGATTTGAGTTGGAGTGGTGGCGTGGTTGATGCTCAACTAATTAAAATCAAACGAGAACTAGAGAAAGAGAGAGACCTGAAACAATTGTCTCCGTTGATCATAAAGTTCATCGTCACTGTTGGGACTTACAATAGAGGGACAACGAACACAGAGAGATTGAGGAAAGAGATGAGAGATAAAGGAAATAGAATAGAGTGGTTGATAATAAGAAAGAGCGTCTTAATAGACTTTTCACACATCATTTTAGACCAAATTTTTGGTTTTTGAAAACTTGATCCGTTTCCCAAACATGATTTTCAAATGGCCCTATTTTCCAAAAAAAAATATTGGCCTAGCAAAAAATAAAATTGAGCAGACATGATTTGTCAAACTTTTGACAAGTCAGAGAAGAAGGAGATGCAATTTGTGGCTGATTGTTGAATGCAAAAACATGAGAGATGAGTAGTTTATAAAATTAAAGAAATGAGTAAAATTGAAAAAAAAAAGGTTAGGCATGTGCCGTGCGTGTGACCATTTAACAGTTATTTGGTGATCAGAGGTGTAAGTTGGTGGATGGAGAAAGTTGGAGGGTCAATTAGGAAGGAAAATAGTTTGGGTGTAACTTGATATTGGGGCAAAATACAGATGGTCTTATGATATTAACCCTATCATTAATGAATAAAAGTTTATACTTTTATAATATAATCATAACCAAATACAGAAAAATAATATTAGATAGATCTTATTGTATTGGTAGTTATTTATATACAATATTTGTGGCCTAATTATATATTTAATCATCTATAATACCAAAGAACAATTAAAAAAATTAAATCAAGATAAATGTAAAAATCTGGTGTAGAAACACATTAACACAAGAACTATTACGTGAATGGATGCATTATGTTTCAAAAGCCACATATTAAAAATCAATTTTTAATTAATACATTTCAACACATCTTTATTTAATGGACAAACGAAAATGCATCATGTGTACCTTTTAAAAGAATTTCAGGATTAGTAGAAATAAATGTGGACAAAATTATCCAAAAATCGTTAAAAGACAAGAAAACCCTCACTAAACAACGTGCCTTACACGTTATATATAAAAATCGTTATGTGGCGACTCACTAAAAATGTAAGCATATAGATTTTATATATTATATGTATTAAAAGTCTTAGTGCTTGAACACAATGGGACATAAAATGAGATATGTTAAACTGAAACTTATATGCTTGAAACTATACTATACAACATTGCTTGAGGAAAGGAGTTGACCTTACATGGTCAGTATCAAGGGTGCTCGGGTTACACAAACTCGAGCACATCTGAGAGTATAAATAGAGCACACAAAGGGAGTCGAATAATCCTGAGTATGAGGCCATCATTTTTCATCCAAAGTAACGCTCAACAGGTCTAATCACCATGACAGAATGTCATATCAGCCTCAAAAGCAAATCGACAACAAAAATGTTTACCGCTTTATGTCAAGGTTGCCTCCATTCTGTCCAATCAACGACAGTCAATATAGGTTTCTGTCTTGTAAAGCTTCTCCAACACGCCTTCAAGAGGCTTATTCGACACGTTTCCTCCCCCAAGGCTTCAAGTATAAATACCTCATCTACAAACGGTACATGATATGCCTTATCTCCTCTAAGGAAACTATGCCAAAATTTCTCCAGGATACTGATTTAGGCATCGGAGGCTCTTCGATGAGGAAACCACCTTCCGGTTCTCTTTGCCTTAGAGTTCTTTGTCTGTGCTATGCAGGTTCCCTTTCAAAAGGACCCTACGTGGAGAGGAGATGGCATGCCACCTCACTTTTGAAGTTTTCGACATCAACACTAATAATAAAAATATTAATTTATAATTAATTAATGAATAAATTATTATTAACTAAAATTAAGTATATTCATGTTCCTAATTACAAAACATTATAAATATATTTAATTTAAAATGATCGAAATGAAGAAAATAAAAAATATTTGTGAAATACCTAATGCGTGATGTGTTAGGAGGCTTACTAGGTAATAATAGAAATTATAAATTTCTCCTCTTTAAGCCCCTTTTACTATATTAAGATTATAAATTATAGATTATAGATATATGGATTTAGTTCATATTTGAATGTTATTCATGTAGAAGTTTATTTTGCACATTAAGTATTAAAAATAAATTCAATTGTAACGGTCTAAAATATTTGAATATAAAATAAAGAAGAAACTATCAATTTGATCATCGTAGTTTGCCTCATTTTTTAATTTGGCCATCGTATTTTAAAAAGTCTCAAATTCATCCTCTAACTTTAAATAACGTTTTAATTTAGTCATTATGTCACCATTCGTTAGTGAAATTAGACGATTTTGCGTATGTGGACGCGTTACGCGCGCACGCGACACCGTGTGGGACCCAAAAATTACACAATCAATAAAAAATAACCTTTTTCTCAATCCACCTCATTACCTAATCAAAATGACATAATTTTGATTAAAGTATACTCATCCCCTTCTTCCCCATTATCCACACGAACAACTTCGCAACCACCATTAATGGAGGAGCTTCCTCAAGGAACTCATAGAAAATTAACAGAAAATGAGCAGGCCAAGGAGAGTAACCACCTGCAAATTTCAGAAAAAATCCACATGAAGTTCCTCATACTAATAAAAAAATATAACGCAGAACTTTTTAACCCTAACTTAGTAAAATCTTCAAGATAATTAAATTCAATGCTTTGAATCTCCCCGATTTTCTTTACTTTGCTAAAGACAAAACTACAATTATACAAACTTATCTCTCAAATCAAGTAAATAAAAGCAAAAAAAAAGAAGAAAAAACAGTCTCATTTACAGCATTTTTCAATAGAAAAAACCAGTCTTCCGCTTTTACAATGGAAAGGGAATAAGAAAAAATCATGAATCCTTTACAACATTTTTCTATTCACAAACACCTATCCATTCCCATTTGCGTCTGCCACAGCTCACACGCCGCTGTTTGTTTTTTGTCATCAAATCCTTTATGGACCACCTTCAAACCACCAAAAGCTTTTCTATCGCCTTTAACTGCCTCATCGTCTTCCACCACATCATTAGAAGCGACAATATTAGTCTCCAATAGTGGTGGCTATTGGGTATGAGGTTGTTTGTGTGGTTCTTTTCAGGCGGGTAATAGTGTTGGGAGAGAGAGAATTGGGGAAGATAAAAGATAGGTGAATTGGCATAATCAATATGATATCGTTTTGATTAGTTTATATAACTCTAATCAAAACAACGTTGTTTTGGTTAGATGATGAGATGGAGGAAGAGAGAGAAATGAGTTTTTTTTGTTGATTGTGTGTATATTGGGTCCCATATGTGCCACGTGTGCACATAATGTGCCACACGTGCAAAACTATTTAATTTCACTAATGGATGGTGATAGAAAGATTAAATAAAAACGTTGTCTAAAGTTGGAGGATTAATTGAGACTTTTTAAAATGTGATGGCAATTTGAAAAATGAGGTAAATTATGATAATCAAATTGATAATTTTCCCTAAAATAAATCTCCAATCTTAAACGTTAATCTTAAAAACCCATGTGGGTCTCAAATTCCTCCATATCTAATTCTCTAGGAAATCAAATTTCCTCCGCTCGAAAGCTACAATACCTCAAAGAAAACATGAAATGCGTTTAGATTACCAATTATCGTTCAACGATGCCCTTGCATCAAACAGCTTTGTTGAGATTTTTTTTTTGTTAATTATTCATTATAATATATAGAAGATAGTAACAATGACTCGAGCTTTAGTGGAGTTTTAAAGTTAATGTGATTTGAACTTATGTTAGGACCTTTTTTTTAAAGGAAACAATTCATTTCATTCAATAACAACGAAATGATATAAACAAATCTAGAAATTAAAACAAATTATCATATCTAAATACAAATACACTAATACAAGTGCTAGCTAACCAGTTTACACTACAACAAATATAGGCTTAGATGATGGGTAAAACTCATCATTATAACCCTATATTGACGACTGACCGACTGTCATATTTACCTTCACTGTCATTAAAAAATCCTGGTTTTTTACTTTTAATGACGGGGAATCCCTGTCATCCAAAAGTCCCACAAAAGGTATTAGATTGGGGAATCCCCGTCATCCTAAAAATCTGGCAAAAGACATTAGATGACGGGGAATTCCAATCATTAAAAGGTCCCATAATTTTATTTTATTTTAAATGTCTTTGAAAGGTAAAAAATGCCTTCCCATGACACAAAGTCAGGCCTTCCAGCGTGTCTTCGATAGTAAAAGTCAATTTGATATAGGCCTTGGCAAGATATTATAAAGCCACCTTAGGTCCTAACACCAAATCATTTTCGCTACCTATCTCAAGCTTGACTTACATACATGCTTGCACATAATTACAAACCTCAAATAAGAAGTAAGCTTAAATTCTTAATATCTAACCAAGCAAAAGAGAACTACACCGTTCATCACAAATGAAAAGAGTTTCCAAGTGATTGATAAGAGAACTACAAAATGTAACTATAAAAATTCAAAACTTAACTATTGTTAATATGTCAGTAGAAAAAATAAAGGTTCATTAAAAAAATAATTACTTCAACACTCATACATCCCGTTACTACATTTAAAGCATGGATTCAACAAAATAATTACTTCCACGACATGTGATTTTTTAATAAAATGATAGAAGAGGGCTGAATGGAAAAGACATTCACCAAGGCTTTTAAGTTCTCAATCTCATTCATTTTGGCGTGCCTTAGAATTGAAATTTGTGGCCAAAAAGATACTATGAGAGCTTCTTTACAATTGGAGAGTGCCTGTAGCAAGTAAAAAGATAATAAGAAACTTATATTTTCTTATCAAATGTTGATTAAATTGATTTTCAAAATTTGAAAATATCGATTAAGTTTTTATACTTTTCTACAACTGAATTTGAAAGGGCCGATTAATTGCTTATTCTCCAATTCAAGGAAGAGACATTAGACAAAGCTAGCTCACTAGAGTAGATATGTGTTCAGGAATATCTCAAACACCACAATAATCTAGTCATAGTTAGGTAACAAAGAGAAGAACGATAACTTGCATTGCATCCAAGCTCATGGGTAGGATATACATGACTTTCTAGAGCTATAGCCGAAATAGCAGCTGGTCTGGGACTTTCTTTATTATCCTTATAGAACATAATTTTGTCTGTATCAAGAGTAAAGTGATCAACTTACAATAATGTAAGATCTAACGACCAATTTGATAGCAATGAAACGGGGACTCAAATAACTTAGCCAAAGAACATATTTAAAGTTGTTGATTCTATGTTTTTTTGAGAAATTTCAAGTAAGAATTACAATTGTGTGTTGGAACAGATGTGGTAGAAACATTCTCGTAGAAAAACAACCATAACACTCAAATAAGTCTATAACTAACTTGAGTCAATTATCAATTCAAAAAAAGGGAGTTCTCTTAGATAAATTATTGGACCACACTAGTTAGACAATTAATTGAATTGGAACAAAGAACATCAAAAATCATTATTCTTTGTATAGAGGGAAAAAGGAAATGGATTTTCAACATGTTACAATTAATAAAGGGGGATGAAATCCTTATATAAAGATCATGCAATGAAAATGGTACTTTTCGGTCTCACCCTCAACTTCAAATATTAGCAAGCAACTAAGTGCAAATCTTGAAGAGTAAACAAATGCCTAGTAAACAAGTTGCATACCCTGGAGTGGCATAACCATTAGACAAGCTGGAGGATGCCAGGATGGTGGACGTCTTCTTGGTAATGGGATTTACAACGTCTTCAATGCAAACATTTAAAGATTTGTTCCCAAGCCTACTAATTCAACCTGCACTCCTAGGTCTCTCCTCAGTTGAAGCATTGGTTATTTTGATATTGTTTGTATGCATGTCTTTGTACCAGAAATTATGACATACAAACGCAGTGTTTTCACTTTCATGACATAATGAGCAATTCGCAAAATACATATAAATGTTTCTTAACTTAAACTTACCTGCATTTTATTGGTAACCAATGCCATCTCCACCAAACCCCCAAATCATCGAATCATTATGGCCTAAATCATAAAAAATGACAGAATCAACACTTGCTCCATAAAGATAAAATCAGATTATCAGCTACCACTGTAATAGAGACATAGTCATAACTAGGCTAGAATTCTTCATTTTCTCAATGACAACACATTAGCAAACGAAATACCATAAATTTCTTCTTAAACCCATCTTTCAATTTTCTCAACCACCAACAGATAAATGTGAAATACCCACACACAAAAAAATAGCTTGAAACAAAAATGAAGTAAAAGAACCCTAAAACGATGCAAAATAAAAGCACAAACGAGAACTCAGACTAATCTGAGCACTGTGATTCATAAGCTCTTCATATGAGAACCAGCCTTTAAGACGTGATAAGAGTAAAACACCTTTTATCCCAAAATTTAAAGAAAAACAAAATATAAAACTTGCATAAGGCGACATTGATGACTGCTTCAACCTACATAAAAAGTAAAAGATTCACAGAAAAAACAATAATACTCGAAAAAACTTAAGAGAAAACAGAAACACGATGGATAAAAGATACTAATCCAAATATTCCACCCAATGAAACTAACCCTCGAGATCGAAGATGAGGAAGAGAGAGCCGTCGGAAGCAGCGAGGTAAAAAATATCAGATTCTTTAGTAATCTTGATAAAATGAGGTAAACGAAAATACAGAAAATGACGAAGACAAATAGGAGAAGATGAGCTTCAGATCTGAACCAGGAAAGCTTAAAAATTTTAGCAAGAAATTCTTGGCAGTTACAGTTTCCAAAAAGCTGTGAGAAATATCAAAATCTAGAATCAGATAAAGCACAGAAATCATCATAGGCCTCAAAAACTTAGAATTCCATTATAAACCCCAATTATTACAACTCAGATTCATATCCAAAATTCAAATGGAACATTTGAAAAAGAACGAAGCTACGACTTCTGTGGTGGCGAGCTCGACTTCGTGCGACCTAGGACTATGATAGAGAGAGAGAAAGAGAGAGAGAGCTCTGAGAGATAGATGAAAAATGAGATTTCAACTATTAGGGTTAGATTATATACTTGGTATTTTTGTAAATGGAGAGAACTTTGGGTAATAATATCAACTTGTAAATAAATCATTGTATTTGTAATGAGAAAACTTTTTTATGATACTGTAAGAAATACATGTCATAATAGGTAGACAATTGATGATAGGTTATTTGATAACTATCATTTTATCAAAATTATCCCACCCTGCGCTATTTTCTTTTTACAGATTTTTAAGGACTGTCATTATACTATATATGTGGCTGTCATTGTAGGCTTAAATTTTAGTAGTGAAACACCTAATTAAGTCTAGGGATATAATCATGTGTATAGAACACATAGAAATAGAGCACAATAGACTCGCTCCACAAGTCTTCCGCCATCCACTCTTGGCTTGACCAACTAACACGCTGCACCCGCATATCTATGAGAAGAACATGACAACCTCGAACAGATCTGGGAACCCCAGCTAAGATGCACTCAAAATAGGCTCCATGAGCTCCCCAGAAGTCAAATCTGAAGAGAAAAAAGAATCACCAAGGACATAAAAAAATCACTCAAAATGGACCAAAGTCTACACAACCGGTAGACATAAAAAACTTCCAAAACAGAAGACCTTTGTCGGCAACCGCCAAGGATAGACCCAAAAGACAGAGAAGAACAAAAGACGAGAGGGAATGAAAGGAAATGAGAGAGAAACAGAGGCGGTCAGCAAAGATGGAGGTTTCGACTTTGAGTAAGAAAGAGAGAATGGGTGAGAGGAGAGAAAAGAGAGAAATAAAGGGGAGGAAGGAGAGGGAGTCTAGGGAGAGAAAGAGGACAGCATGGGGGAACGCCCAAGGGGAGAGCTAGGAAGCTCTCCCTGTGGAGATGGCTAGAGCGTTGTCAGTGGGTTTCAGGGGGAATTTCGAGAGAAATTTTTTGGCTTCAATTAACTTATGTTAGGACTTGTTATAAGTTTATAAGGGAAAAGTATATAGTGAGGACTACTAAGTTTTCATTACACTCCCTCGTAAAGTTATGACTTAATTAAAAAAGTCTCATCAAAAGATGTAGAAAATGATTGAAATTCAATACTCAAAGAGTAGCGAATTTCTTAGGTATGCGAGACTTTGCCGACTTCTCAAGCCACATCATCCATTACTACCTAGTTTTTTTTTGTCAAAGTTATAAACTCTACAAGGATAAGGGATACTATGTCTCGAACTGACGATCTTATGATATATGTACGAGAGTTTAACCATTATGTGAACTCATTTTATCTTGCCCCTACGTAGTTAGTTCACATAAATTTAATGTAATTTATAAAGCTCCAAGTGAATTAATGTCATATATGCTAGCTCCTGGTGGTATTTGAATCTTATTTTGACTCTGTTCATTTGTTAGGCATTTTAATTTTGAAAAATTCCTCAACCTCCCTCCTAATTTGCTTATATGATATGACACCCCTATTTTAGAAAATAACAGGTAGATTCACTAAATTACAAAACCATTTAATTTCTTTATGAAAGTACAAAATTCCTTTTAACCATTTTCTACAAAAATAGTTTTGGAATCTGAAAATGATTTTTGAAAATTGTACTAGAAGAGGAGAAGATAGCAATTTAAAATCTAAAAATGGTTTCGGGTTAAAATACTCACGATTGACAAAAATAAAAAATGAAGGCAAATCTGATATTGAAATCTATATTAACGGCGTCAGTGTAAGAAATAATGATTTTGAATTCATTTGTTAATGAAATCTTAAAATTAAGGAATATCTGTGCCATTCTCTAAAGTAGATATGATCTCTGTATCTTTTAAGTAAATTAGAATGGTGGTTAAATTTATTGATGTCAACTTTAATTTCATGTAGAAGGGAGGTTAAAAGTGTAGTGAATTTATCAATTTTGTCAACTTTAATCTCATATAGTACTATCACATCATCAAATCTTGAAGTTTGATTCTCAGTAAGCAACTTATTGCATTTTTTGACAATTCTTGAATACCTGAGTGTTTTTTCGTATCGCGGGGTTCGACAAATTTGTTGAAAATGTTCAACAAGTATATTGGAAGAGTTTAATAAAAGTGTTTGAGGCTCAATAGGAATGTTGGAAGAGTTTAACAAAGATCTTGAAGTTTGATTCTCAGTAAGCAACTTATCGCATTTTGTGACAATTCTTGAATACCACAAATTTGTTGAAGATGTTCAACAAATATGTTGGAAGAGTTTAACAAAAGTGTTGAGATTTAAAAAATGTTTTGAAGTCCAATAATATGTTTAGAGAGTTCAATGATTGAAGGTTCAACCAATTATTAAGAGTTTAACAAATGTATTGAGAGTATTCAACAAATGTGTTCAGAGTTTCAACAAATGCTACCGGCACGATAGCATGACCCTGCATTCCGTATACAATTCAATCATTCAATGAGAAGAACTAAACCAGTAGTGTACACAATAACAACCAACATTTATTCTATCACACAGCTGCAAGAAGAAACATACATCCCAAAAGCATTAACCCTGCAGGCTTTCCGAAAGACTCAATTCTCCTATTCATGGCTGAACTCGAACTCGAACTCGAACTTGAACTTGAACTTGAACGTGTATCGATCATGACGACGAACCTACAGCTCCCAACCGAAGGATCCTGAGTTGTTACAACAGAAAGGTTTGGGAACTTGCATGCACTCGCAACCTGATTTTGTATCTGATAGTAGCTATTAAAAGCATACGAGATGTTCTCGCGAGCGTTCAGATTCGCACACGAAGTTCCGTACCCAAGAGAAGTGCAATCTCCATTCTGACAAGCATAGCTAACGCTCGGTGCAACTTCCGGGCCATCAATATTAGCCGATGGCGACAGAACACACCACTGTTTTGGCAGAAACTTTACATTTGCTGCTGGTACCAAACCATTTGAATTGTTCCCTAAGCTAAGCAAGTATTTAGGCTGACCGTTGTAGTAAAACAAACCCCAATGCCGCTCGAAATTACCCGGCTGAATGCTTTTGGCGTCTTCGTCTATAAGACTAAACAGGTAAGCATCTAAAGAGCCAGGCCTCATTGGCGTTCCCTGTCCTGAAACGAAACGTGACACGAACCCTTGGCTGAATCGCTGAGCATATTGTAAATTCGCGTTTCTGTCTCCATCCGTAGGCCATCCGATTTCTCCGACGATTATAGACATGTTAGGGTAGCCATTCTTCTGTAAGGTCCATACAAGAGTATCGTAGTTAGCGCTGAAAACATTGTCGTACGTTCTCCCGTTATCGTTTAAAGGAGTCGCGTTGCCATTAAAGAATGCAAAGTCAACGGGAAAATTAGGGTCGATATAGAGGCTTATGAAAGGGTAGATGTTGACGGTGAATGGTGCCCCGTTGTCATTCAAGAACTTGACAATTGCGAGCATGAGGTCGTGGATGTCCGTACGGAAGTTTCCATCGGAGGGGAGATTTGTTGGGCTTTGGTATACGTCTGCGTTCATAGGAACAGTGACTTTAACTTGACTGCTTAACCCGGCCTTTACAAGGGCAGACTGGATGTTTTGAAGAGCGGGGAAAGTTGTTCCGATGAAGCTTCCGTTGAATGTCGATAAAAACGGTTCGTTCCCAACGGCAACATACCTTCAAAAAGAAAATAAGAAAATTCAGAAAAAGCGTTGAGAAAATGTAACACCAAACCATCTCATTTGATGCCTATTGATGAAATTCCCTGATTAGAATTTCAAGTTTTGATTTTTGAACTGTGATTATGGAAGGCTAAAATTAAAAGTAAACATGGGCGTTTTGGGGAGGGGTTGGGAATTCCATACTCGTGTCTTTTCCATAACGTTGAACTGTCTGTTTTTTTATTATGGAATTTTGTTTTGTCGAGGTTACAAATTTTACAAGAATTGTAGCATGTGACTCGAAGCTAAGACTTCCTAGATATAGGTGTATGTTAACAATTAGATATAGGTTAGGTTTAACCATCTACACTCGCTATACCGCGCATTGATATCCCATAGTTGTACGTAATTGTGCAAGGAGAAAATTTTAAAACGGCCCCTTGATTAAAAAATGAAGTTAAAGATTATAATCTTCGATATAACAAGTGTAACATTAAGGGTAGGATGCTAGATCATCTAGTATAAATTTTTTGCTAAACCAAGTTTCAGAGCGATCTAACTTAGTTGTTTCTACTGTGTAAAATATTACTTTTCATTAAAAAAAACCCAAGAGTCCTAATTTTAGTTTTTTTTTTTCTGAATAGGGGTGTATAGTCATTCTAAAAAATCCACCCGTCTTGAAGAATCATCCTGAATTGAGCAGAACGAGATTTTTACTCTTGGGACGGGACGGGACACGGGACAAAAAATTTTGTCTCGACTTATCCAATCTCATCCAGATTTCTTTATAAATAACCTAAAATTTTTATTTTTATAAAATTTGACCCATATTTTTTTTAAGTTTAACCCTTAATTTTTTAAATTTTAATCCTTAATTTTTTTAATTTTTAACCTTTAAATCTTTTAACTTTAAATCAATTTTAATTTTTAACTAAAATACCCGACTCATCCCCAACCGCGTGTTGTAGTCCCGCTCAATCGGGATGAGAAAAAAAACTCAAAGATCACCCTAATTCTGAAGGGTCTTTCGACCGCAGTTTCTCTTTGACAAATAAAATAGTACAGAAAGTCGACCGCCATATTGAAGTGAGGTTCTACAACAATGAGTAGAATCTGCGGATTCACAATTAACTATAGACCACATTTAGATTTGACAAAAATGGTAACACGAAACAGCAAATCAATTTCCAATTATTCCAACGGGTCAAGAGCATGATCATAGGGGAAGAGAAATTACCTTATATTTACACCATCAGATGAAACATGAGCAGAAACATTCCTAGCAACCCATTCCTCAGCTGCTTGAAGATTATTAGCCAAATTATAAAGCATATCATTTGGAATACCCACCATCACTTCAATCCCAGACCTACTCAGAGCCTTCAAAATATTCGGATCCGCATCAAACAGCTTCACCTTCTGAAACCCATTGTCCCTCAGCATCTTCACCACCGTACCCGGCGGCAAAGGATGCGTCAATTGCGTTCCCCAATTCACTCCGATCCCGACTGCCGAACCAACCATCACAGTTAAGAGCAATATCCCCACAAAAATTCCCCCAAATCTCACTCCTCTAATCCATATCCACCCCATGATAAAAACTGCAACTAAGCTTAATTAACAACGAAACTCACTTTATTTTTCTGAATTGAATTTCAAGCTAAGTACTATGTTAAGCTGATGCTTTGAAAGTAAAGTGGTTTTCATTTCCTCTCTCAAGCAACTTGGATTCGAAAACAGGGATTAAAAAAAAAAGAAATTAAACCCTGTTTTCTAGAACTTGAAAAGGAGTTATTCTGCTCTCTGACAAAGCTCCCGTCGTATAAATAAATATTAAAATTTAGAAACAGGAAAGCAGAAACAAGATTATAACTAAAAGCAGAGTTAAGTGAACTTTGTATTGTTCATTAAGAAAACAAAACCCACAGGAAGTAAAAGCTTAGAGATTTTGGATTCTGAGCAGAGAGAGAGAGAAAAAAAGAGAGAGAAAGAGACAAAAATTGATGAAACCCAGAGAAGGTAAAAGCAACTCTGTCTTTCGGTATTTCTTTTTGGGTTTTGGCATCAATCACCGAACAAATTGAATTATTTTGAAATTCTTTATTTAACTTTCACACGCTCGATGCTTGCATTCATCATCAAATAATTATTTAGATCATTTTTTATTTATCTATTTATTAAATTTATTCTCTTTAGTCGGCTAGTCCTTTTCACTGGAGTTGTATTTGAAGCCCACTATTTATTATAAACAGATCATCCATGAGCCGTTTTGTTTAGAAGATCTCCATAGTTTAATGAAAAAAGAACGGTCCATATATTACTTACAAGGTAATTGAACAAAAAAAAGTAAAATGTTTTTAAAGTCATTCTAGAGTTAGTGATACTTGTATATGTTAACTAAATTAAGATTTTCTATCTTATTTTCTTATTATGAGATTTTGATGATTTTTCAAAAGAAACTACCAGGGTGTTGATATATATATATATATATATATATATATATATATATATATTTTATTTGAAAAATNTTCTTAGTGATTCTCTTGTTTAATATTCAATTTAGAGAAGTAAATGTTAAAATACTTTCTAAATGAGAGATTTAGAAACCCTCCTAATTTGAGAGGTATCTTGATGTCGGGTATGTTCTCGCATGTATTTTAGCAAAACTATCCTCCTTTTTTCTCATCTATTTTAATTTGAGAGTAAAACTAGAAATTAATAATTATATTCATAACATTTTTCTGCATAATTCATTAAAACAAACAAAGTAATTAACAGTTCAGAATTATATCATTATCAAACATAATATTTTTAATTTTTAAGGACTTATTTTTCTACGATCATATTCAAACAATCTTGTTTTATATATTATTTACTCTTAATCTTATACCAAAATGTGTTAAAAGAAAATTGAATTATTTTTTTAAATGACAACACAAACACGTGGCAGTAAGAGGCTAAAAATGGGTAAGCAAATGAACTTGAAAATGAGAAATAAGAATTGGAAGAAAGCAACTTTTTTGGACTGCCAATTAAGCAGCACAAAGAATCATGATTTTGCGTTATTGCAGTATTGCTAGTGCGAGCGAGAGAGTAATATCTCAAAGAACGTTGACTGATCAGGATAATGATTCATCAACTACTACAACAATCTTTAAGCGTTACTATTGGACTCTTAATTGTATTGACACTTGGAAATTGGATGTTTCCCAGTTCCCAGTCTCCAAGTCAAACCTGCAGACTAGGTGACGAGAGATTTGGCATTGAGCTTCGGACCAACTATGTGACGAGACTCAGTGCACTCGTAATGTATCGATGGATGCTCCTCCAACTATCATATGATCTCTTTTAATCTCCGATACATGCTCTGTCACTGCTTGGATCTATGACTAGGGCTGAGAGCTTTCTACATTGTTTATAACTTTATCCACTTGGCTTTCCCTCTATCCTATATGACCCACTCGACTTATATTCCTTTCTCTCTCCTCTTAGAACGGGAGTTGTAGCTAAGATATATCAGGAATAATGCTCTTAAAGCATATAATGTAAATAATTTATTAACGTTTAATAATAAAGTGGTATTTTTTCAATTAATATTTGCATTGATGTATATTTGAAATATCATGAAAACTCTATGATTATTATATGTTACCTTAAACAATATATATAAGTTATATACAAGATGATACCGCTTAAGGATAATAATAAGAAACGGCCCGTAGTTAATAAGTAAAGTTTGGATATTTAATTAACCAATAATTTAAAGTATAGCTCATTTTCATTAAAAATATAATAGTCTTATCTTAATTGTCCACGTGGAGACGCTAGAATATGGATACTTTATATACTGAGATTATATAGGATTGTGACATGATAAATTTGAATCAATAATAATGCTGCTAGAATCTAGAGTATTCATATTTTATCATACTGATGATCATATATAGAACAATTGCTTCTGAAATGAGTTTATAACGCGTGCTTTTTTATAACGCTTGTTTTTTTACTTGCTCGGTAAATGTTATGTAACTCATCGAACTCAATTCCTTTTTAGGAAGCACATTGAAGTGAATGATATGAGTACTCAGATTTATGATAAGATTATAATTTTATCATTCATTATAGAATCATCAGAACTCAAGTAGAGAGAAATAATTGGAGAGGTAAACGAATTATTTATTTAGTTCTAATTATGAAACTATTTATAAAGGATTTAACTATATGTAGTAATTATATCAATAAATTATTCAATTTTTTGAGTAATTAATATCTATAATTATTAATGAAAAGTTTTAACTAATTAATAATTTGTTAGAGCTTGAGATTATAGATCTATGAATCTTCGCTCGATCTATGTGAATACTAATTAGAAATGTAAATGAGACTTATGAGCTAAGGCAAACATTATGAATTAAACCGCGCATGGTGGATTCACAATCCATTGCCTTGACCACTTGCCTACATCTACCTACATACTATGTATAAATTACAAAACAACTTAGAAATATTCAAATTTCTAATTTGACTCTCACCATCTAGCGTGCAACATTCTGCTGCTTCGCCTAGTAGGGTGAGCAAAATGAGAGCAACCTAAACCGTAAAAATGTTTACAAATTTTAAAATTATCGAATTCTAAATTATTACACACATTGTAAATGTGTGATAACATGAGTGTTCTTCTAATACACACTAAAATAAGAGATTAATTGATTGAGATAAAAATAATGTGATTATTAAATATGTTAAAATTAGATTAGACAGTGTGGTCGTGGTGAGACCTAACTGTCTTCCGACTACCATGCAGAACTATCCTAGTGACATTTGATATTTTCTTTAAAGAAGATCATGACACCAGAGGCCATGTGTTGCATGATACTGGTTAGCCACATCGTCTAGTGAGAGGTGATCATTTATCTGACAATGATTATTTGATAAGAATTTCAGCTAAAAATTATTTAATAATTGAAAGTGAATATTATCGTATTGCTTATCAAATGAAAGTTATATAATATTTCAAATTATGTAAAATTACAAAATTGGTCGTCGTACTTATCATTGTTTCAATTTGGTCATTGCATTTCATAAAGTTTGCAATTTCATTCTTGACTTTATTTAACATTTCAATTTTATAAAATTATCAACCTCTGTTTGTGAATTTTGACATCTTTTGATGATGTGATAAGTTATATATACACGTAGCAAACAATAAATTTTCAACATTTATAATTACTACGTAACAAAAATCATTTTAACTACAGCTAAAATACTAATTAAAATGTCGATCTTTCCACCCCAATTCTTAACTCTCTCTTCATCTTACGCCGATAAAGAAATAAAAAGCAATGTCAGCAGTAATGGGTGGAATCTTTAATTATTAGCTTGTGTGAGAATGATCTTTCTAATTTTTTATCTGTACATTACTGTTTCTCTTTTGGGGAAAATTATCTGTATATCACTGTCATTACTTTAATTACGAGTTTAAGTCCATTTATTTCACACTCTTTCTTGTTTAAGAAGGTATCCATGATTCCATCCATCCACTCTTAATTTCCGTCTTCAACAAATGGTTGGTTAAGTATAAATATAGAAAAGCCAGTAGGGGACCAACTTGATAGGCTGTCCTTCCTGTCCCGGCCTATTCAATGTTGGCTCGACAGTCAACTATTTATTTTTGGCGTTTGAAACTTGATTAAAAAAAAATTGCCACGCTGGATTGATTACCTTCAATTTAATAAAATAAAAGTTGTAATATCGCAAATAAAAAAATAAATTTTATCAATTAAAGTTTTTAAAATCTTAATAATAAAGACCATGAACGTAATTTGGAAAATTTTAAAATAATATAAAGTTTTGAGTATATATTAATTAGATTTATCAATAACATATTACTAAATACTAATAATGTATTTTTAACAGAAAATGGTGATTGAGGTGGAAATTTGAGTGACCCTAAAATTGGAAATTCCACGTAGATAACCGTAAGAACCGGAGGGAAAAGCTCCGTCCAGATACTTGATTCGATGACTTTGTTGAATCTGCCCATCAAATCAGGATAGATACCTTGACGAACGCTTCCCTTGAATCTCTCTCCTCCCTCTACCTTTATAAAGATAAGTCTTCCCTTGTTTCCCTGCACTGGAAGTATTACAGAGAGAGAGAGAGAGAGAAACAGAGAGAGAGAGAGAAACAGAGAGAGAGAGAGAGGTGGAAGGCGGATCCGGAATTTGTTTTGGTTAACGGTTCGTTTTCTCTGTCTCCACCGTCCTCCTCTTCTCCTTCATCGCGCCGCAGGTATGTGATCCCTTCTAATAATGGATTTTGAGATTGTTGTTTGATTCCGCCAATTGCTTTCTTTGTTTCGTTCGATTGTTTTCAGTAAGTTTAGCAGAAGATACATCGAATTTCTATATTTTTCTTTAATTCGCTGCAAGTTTTTGTTTTCCCTCGAAATTATCTTTCCCTGTTAATAGACGGCGTAAAGATCTGACTTCTGCGGATGGAATGACATCGTATATTTTTTTTCTACTCATCACAGTGGTTCTTGAAGGATTTTTGGATATTTTATTCGTGTATATTCGAAAAGAGTAAACGGTCAATTTTTAAATTTGTTGGTTTTGCATGCTTTTCCTCTATTTCCATCTCTTGTTTGTGTTATTCCAATTGTTTGTAAAAGGACATTCGGTCAACCTGTAGAAGATTTTATTTTGAATAAATAATCTTTTACAAAATGAGTTGATGGTTTTGGCTTTCAATTATTACATTCGCATGTTTAAATTTAAGAATATTTTTTTAATGAAAAAGTTTAGTCGATACAAATAAATAAGTTTTCCTTAATTGTTTTATTTGTTTGTCCTTTCCCCTTTCTGCCTGGAATATTTCTATCGTTTCAGAGCCTTATTTTATTCCTTGCAGGTAAACTATGGCTGTGTCTGTTAAGCAGATGTCTCTTATTGTGGCTTTCTTTGGTGTGTTGTCATTTATATTTGGAGTTGTAGCTGAAAACAAAAAGGTAAGAATTCCAATGGTATTGTACACTTCCAATATACTAGTGAGTGCAGATGCCATCTGAACTGTAGCATTCCTTACTACAACTGAAGCGTATAGGAAAAGTCTATTGTGAGTCATAGGAATAGAATAATGCAAACATGTTATGTCGCTGACTTGTATGTAACAATAAGCAATATGGGGATCCTAACATTTAATGCTTCTAGATTGTTTCTCCTTTGTTTATGTCTATGTCCTCTGGTTCCTCGCGGTTCCCCAATTGCTTTCTCAATGAATATGATGGTTGAGATGTCTAGGATAACGTTAAATCATAAATTGGTCTTGTCAAGACACTAATTGGGTCTATAGTCCTTTTTGTGGTTGCTCACTTTGTAGTTACCGACGATCTTGATTTGTAACATTCTGGTTGCCTTGGTTTTGGACAGCCTGCTGCTGGAACTCCAATCACAGGTAAAGGAGTTGTCATCTGCAAGTATCCAGCAGACCCAACTGTTGCCTTGGGATATCTGTCTGTTGTGTTTCTGCTTGCCTCCACTGTTGCCGGTTACTTTTCTCTGTTTTATCCTTACAAAGGAAAATCTGTTCCACAAGGCGTCTTCTTCCGAAGTACTAGTTTTCTTGTGTTCTTCAATATTGCTGTGTAAGTATTTACTCAGTTTTTATGTTCTATGATTTCCGTTGGTCATTATTAGATAGAATTATCGTGCTTAATCCCTCTCTTCCTCTCTATTTATGTTATGAAGTGATCGTTTTGAAACTTTCAGGTTTACAACCGGACTTGGTATTACGTTGCTGTTATGGCCAACAATCACGGAACAACTTCACTTGAGTCGTAATGTGCACCACAATTTTGATACAGAATGCCCAACTGCGAAAACTGGTCTACTTGGTGGTGGTGCTTTTGTATCCTTGGACTCATCCCTCTTCTGGTTGGTGGCCCTCATGTTAGCTGACAATGCCCGAGAAGACTACTTTGAAGAAGTAGAGAAGGACAACAATGGTCTCACAAACTACGATGCCGATGCAGCCGTGAAGGACTGTGCCTGATGGACTTGCAAAGAATAATATGGATGTTACTCTTGTAGATCTAGTAAATTGATGGGGGAGGGGATTTGGATTGTAAATAACGTTGAAGGTCGTTCTTGTTTTTATTTGGGGTTTGTCACATTAGCTACTTATGGATGGATACATGTTTCTTTCTTACTTCTAGTGTGAATCGTCTTGGCCTTTAGTTAATATCGTATAGTTTCGGTTTCCAACTTTAAAGAGCATGAAATTATGCAGAATACGATCTCAAAAGCTTTACAATTATAATGTAGCGGATATGAATGTAATGTAATGAAAATAAATCTTGTATAGGATGAGGAGAGATGATATGTAGAAGAATGAAAGAGTGGTATGTAAACTATATTATATTTTATTATACTATCTACATATCGTAGTATATATTTAATATATTTTTACATATCATCCGTGATAATCATATATCATATTAATATCATATAACTTACCACACTCAAATTCATCTCCTCCTCCTTCACCTCTCTCTCGCTGGATTTCATAATTCTCCACTTTAGAGCTTCAATTTCTCTAAAATTAAATCAAGCAAAAAATCATACGCAGCGAGAAATCAGAATACAAGAGGACAAGAAACTAGAAATTATTGTCCAAAAATCATATATTCAAAAATCATATAGTCAACGAAAAGAGCACAATGATGAGAAAATCAGGCAACAATCGACCAACAACAAACCAGACGAAGAACTCAGTGAGAAATAAAAATCAACAAGAACAACGAAAGAGAAAGGAAGTAGATCATTAGAGAGAAAAGAGATCGCGACAGAAACTGCCTTAAAATTTTGGTCATATTTATAAAATAAAAAAATAGGTCATTTATTTCTTATTTGGATATTTTGTTTTCAGGATTCAAAAGAAACTTCAGATCATTGGAATATGGGCTGGGCTTGAACCGAAGGGTCCAAACAATTGGACGTGTAATGCTTTGCTTTGATGCTACTGTTCCTGAACACTATTTATTTATTCGTGCTTCGTAGCTTCGCCAGTGACCTCTTTCTTGTTCTATTGTCTTCTGGAATGGAAAACCCTATCGTATCATATCCCTTCATTTTCTATTCTTTTCTCACACCCGCTGTTAAAGCGATGAGAGTTTGTGAAGGCGTCGCTATAGAAAGCCGACATGGTAGCAGAGGGAAAGAAGATCTGGGATGGCCTAGGAAGGTAAGCAATGATATGTCTTAGCCTTTTGTTTCAATCTGTCTTCTGATTGCTTCGATTTCGTTGCTGTTCTCCTGGTCCGTTTTCATCTCTCTCTCTCTCTCTCTCTGCACACATCTCTGTATGATTCTATTGATTTCCATCACAGATTGCTTTCTATATTTTGCATTGTTTTGTGCGCATCCATTCTGATATAAAGCTTGATGAATGTTCATGATTTTGTGTTGGTCGGTTTGCTTTTACACAGCGTCTCAACTTGACTTTCAAATAAAAAAAGGAACAACTAAAGGGCTCAGTTTCTGTGTGAATCGTAAGTAAGCTCACCAAAAGCAACTTCGTTTTTCTGGCCCTTGTAGACTTGTAGTGAAGGTCGACTATGGTTTTCACTCAAGGCTGTCAAGTGTCAGCTACTTATTTTGAACTATATAATTCCTTGTTTTTTGTAAAGAATAATCTTCAAATGTTTCAACTTTTTTTCCACTCAGTTACTTATGGTGGCCAATTAGCCAATCACATACCAGCTGAAGAGCTATCATCTGTGTGACTGGTCAGTAAGCCCACCTAAAACAACTTAGTTCCTCTGGCAATTGCAGTGAAACTCGACTTTGAGTTTCACTCAGAGCCTGTGACTATATATCCTCTCAACTATGCTGAAGAAATGCTTGGCTATCGTTTTTCTTTGGTTATTAATTTTGGATCAAGCGTGGGGAAGATTTATCCAACGCCAGAAAGGGGAATTGAATATGCATAACAACTTCTATTCTCCCGTTCCTACTGAGCTGTATAATGTCTCTTGTAAATACGTCTGCGGTAGAATTAACTGAACAACTCCCAACTATGAGAGTATTATATAAGGCTACCGCCCTACGTTCAGATTCTATTCTTGCATAACTAATCTCAGTCGGAATAAGTTACATGTACTCTAGTGTGTTCTATCTACGACTCCGTTTTGGATCTTCAGTCATTCTAAAGTTCTTTACTTTTTTGCTTCCTTTCCTATTTTGGTAGAAATTTGATGTCAGGTGATGAAATGAAGAGAAGGTATGATGGCTAAAAGGCTATAACACGATTGGAGATCCATTCCATCTAATGATAGGGATGAAAATGAAGATGATTAACGTGAATGGCATACACAAGGGTGCTAGAAGATGTCACTTTGAGCCAATGTGCCGATGAGACCTTAAAAGGTGCCTCGACATCTATCATTTGTGTTGATTTACATTTTCCATCTGTTTTATCATTGTTATATGATTTTTAAGGTGCGTAAGAAGTGTGGAGTGGAATGTTTATATTGAATGAGAAGAGTACTTTTTTTCCTGGAGTTTACTTACTTATTTCCCACTGGATTAGTACACAGGTGGTGAGGACCCTTGGTGTATGATTGCGAAGTTAATTGGTTTTGAGGAAGTGTTTCGTCTTGAATGAGAGTCTAACTCAGCAGCAACGAATGATGGATTAGCACACAGGTGATCACAAAGTCTAGCAGCAGCCACGAATGAATAGAAACAAAAGACAAAGAAGGTAGAAGCAATGATTGGTTGGCGGGGAAAAAAAGTCAACTGATAAGCTGATTTTCAGGAAGGATTTTCAGAGGACCCTTGGTGTATGATTGCGAAGTTAATTGGTTTTGAGGAAGTGTTTCGTCTTGAATGAGAGTCTAACTCAGCAGCAACGAATGATGGATTAGCACACAGGTGATCACAAAGTCTAGCAGCAGCCACGACTGAATAGAAACAAAAGACAAAGAAGGTAGGCAATGATTGGTTGGCGGGATAAAAAGTCAACTGATAAGCTGATTTTCAGGAAGGATTTTGTTACTCTTCCTTCGCTCAATCGTCTCCAAGGGAACTTAGACATTCTTAAGGCCACCAAATAGGGAAAATTAACTAAGAAAACCTTACTTATGAAGTTAAAATACTTGAAGAAGATGAATACTTGAAGAAGATGAATACTTGAAGAAGATGTTTATATGTTCATGCATGAAGAGAGTAAAAGCAGAAATCGAACTGGTTATTCAAGAGATTAAACTTGTACTTTGCTAGATTGTGAACATTACATTATGAAGAAAATGGTGTTTTGTGTATAAGCATTTTGAGTATGGTGTATTATCCATACACAGTATTGAGTCTCTTCCTTCTTCTTATTGTGGCAGTGGCCGAGTGCATCAACTCAGACATACCATGCATCAAAATTTCAGTTTTTTCTTCTATTTCAATAATTGTCTGCCAAGTGACGCAAAATTTAAATCAATTAGATTCCCGGATGTGTTATTTCTATGTCCAATTTATTTGAATGGAATGCGATATATCATACTTGAATTTCGAAGTCTATTTTCTCATCATACTAAATTTGGAAGTCATTTTTTCGATCTATAACATATCAAATATCTTTAGCTACTCTACTGTCACAATATAAATGCCCTCAATTTTTTTTGTCAAAGATTATTAGCTGAAATTAGCAAATTTCTCTTTGATGTCCAAGTTAATATCTCGTACCCTTAGCTTCTCATGGTGAAACAATATATCAATTTTATGTAGTCAAACTAAATCTCTTATTTTAAACCTGATTATTTTTACTGTAAAAGAATTTTTTTCATGTGATATTTTGAAAATAACAAAACATCAATTTCCACGTAGATACATAACATGACACGACACTGTTTGTCATTTGGAATTGTTAGCGGTGTATAATCGCTGCATAGTTGCTGGGAAAACCACAAAGGGTTGGTGAAGTTTATTTGTTCGATCATCGACGTAGTTGGTGGTTTGTTGCAATGAGTACTGAGTCTGGATTTCATGCAATTTGAAAAATGATAGTTCAACGAAATAATAATGAATTTTGTCTTTGCATTGATCTGTTAAAATGTAGTTACATTTTCCAGCGTCATCAGACAAGAAAACCCCGGTTGAGAAAATAACTTGTAACATAAACAAATAGTGAACCTCATGAGATTAAATCATCTATAACCCTTCTGAATCACCCTCAGCTTAGCACTTCTTGATCGGCGGTTCAATTTCTCTTCCTCTTCGGATGGTGTTATTGGCCTTTTTGTGAGTATCGTGCCCCTCGAACCTTGTACCGTCTGTCTAATCCACTCTTCTTTTTCATCAATGTCATTCCTTTGCTCCTTACAATCCCCACCTGCATCACCATAGGCGCCATCATTGCTACTAATGATGTCTAGAAATGTTCGTTTAGCAACTCTGTCCTCCAAACTGTGGAATGAGATGACGGCAAGCCTGCCACCAGGTGCAAGGCAATCGAAACAAGCATAAAGTGAGTCTTCTAGTGTTTTCAGTTCATCATTAACAGCTATCCTCAAAGCTTGAAACACCCTGGTTGCAGTCTTTATCCACCCTTGTCTCCCTCCTATTTCAACCAAATCAACAAAATATGTTGATGAGGGTTGTAGTAAACAAAAACAATGCGTTTGACTTTTATTGAGCAATTAAAAACAAGTCAAGTAAAGATGGCCACTAATTTTCAGAGAAATAAGAAGCAAAGCCAATATAGAAAAAGATGGAAGAAATAAGGAAACACACCTTTTATTCCAGGAGTAGAATGCCGGATAAGATCTAGTAAGTCACCAGTGGTATGCAATCCACCATTTGATCTTGCTTTTACAATTTTATTCCTTAGTGAACGCCAGTTGCTCTCTTCTCCATATTCCCGCAGGATTCGACCAACTTCCGCATCTGGCCAACTATTCAAAATGTCTTCTGCTTTTAGACTTGCCTGTCAAAATCTGTTTCAATCAGTAAAGTGAGGAAATATTTATTTCATCAGTGTAAACACTGTAAAGTGAGAAGCGATGACAAAATATAATTGACAAGACGATTTTGCAGGAACGATGTTATCGGGTTACAAGTTTCATCATACAGAAATATATTGTAGAATTACACTGAATAGTGAATACGAACAGAGGTTCAGAAATAAGCAAGGTTAGGTAGTAGCACACTTCTAGAGAGAATTGACTGAACCAAGTTTATTTTCATCCCTTATACTTTTCATTTGACATTTGCAATAAAATACTGGAAAAACTTTAGTTAAATAAAGAAGGTGACCCACAAAAGGCAATATTCAGTGCAATCGCAAAACACAACAATCTGATTTTGTTTTATTGATCTATCAATTTAAAGAATTAGAGAATAAAGTTCTTTGGACACAGTTCTTACCATAGGATCCATTCGCATATCTAGAGGTCCATCACCAAGCACACTGAATCCTCTTTCAGGATTATTCACCTGTACAGAAATAAATAGGAAAAGAACTATCAAATATGAATTCAAATGTTGAAACAAGGATGCAAATGAGTAGTACTACTCAATCTGTTAAGGGTTCAGAGTTAGAGATCAAGTTGTTGCAATAATTAATGCATAAAATAATTAGTCCAAGCTGCTGTAGAAGAGAAGTCTATCCTGTATTAGCTATTATCCAACATTGCCCATTCCCATCCACTAGAATGACAAATTGAGTTAGGAAAACTAAAACATATTTGATAATAGGAAAGTAACAGATTGGCTTTGAGAGCAAACCTGCATGGATGACATTCCCAAATCCATTAAAATGCCATCAAGTCCTGCGTGTAGAAGTTTCTCATCAACCTCGCTTAGCAGAGATTTGATATATTTATAATTCTTCAAAAAGATGTATACGTTCAAATCAGAATTTGTTCTGGAAGAATCCTCATGCAAGATACCATCAACCCGAGCTCGAGCCTTGTCATGCGCAGTGGGATCAACATCTATCCCAATATAACACTTCATCTCTGGATGTGCTCGAATTATCTGTTTTCCCAGTTAGTAGTAGAAAATCAGAAAAGAATTCATATTTCAGTTCATGAATTAGTCAATAAAAAATCAGCTTACGGAACTCAAATTCAATTCTGAAGGAAGATACTAGGGAACAGGTATTGTAACAAAGAAGTCACCGTCTACAATAGAGTAATCGATTGGCAAATCCGATGTTGATGAAACAACAATATCAGACAAAATAAGCCGACAGGCATGGAATCCGAAAAAAGAGAGGGAATTTGCAAATGCATTTGGCCAAATGCACACATTATAATTTAATTAGACAAACAGGGGTAACTCTAATGCGAGTACAAGATGTCTAGATATAAAGTGGATGAGCGTCATTTACATCTTCCTGGCCTAGATATTGGTTAAATTTACATCAGATACACACATCACAAAAATGAAATTCCATCATTATTTCTACAAAAACAGCAGCAATAGTACCCCAAGCTCAAACAAGTATAGTTAGCAACGAACATATTGATAAAATAATGAGAAAGCAGAAGAAAGAAAGAGAGGGAGCAATTGACTGACAGCTGCGGAATGTCCGGCAGCGCCAACAGTGCAATCGATGAAGGAGCGGATAGGCCTATTAGAAGCAGAGAATACATCCAGCACTTCGGCAAGCATCACTGGGATGTGCGTGTCGGTGTCTCCGTATCGCTGAATTGCTACATCATCAAACTCCTTGTTCGAGCGCGTTCTCCTCTTTTCCTTGATCAAAGCTAATGATGAAGATCGAATTGAAGATTCTGGTGCTTTCAAAGCGATGGAACTTGCCTCAAGCTTCTTCTGTTTCGTCTTCTTCTTCTTGACGTTAGTCGTAGAAGTGAAACTGCAATAACTAATGGCCGTTGGCGTAGCAGCAGAGATGGAGGTGAGGCATTGTAGATGGAGAGTTCGTGAAAAGGAAGAAGAAGAAAACAAGAAGAGCTTGGCCGTTGATATGAGTGCCATTTCCTTTGTGAAGGTCTTAACTCAGAGGCTCAACCATTGGGGAGTGGGAACCTTGCACTCTGCACTCTGTAGTTCATGGAGAATCACTATTCGTCAGCAACTCAAAAGGGAGGTAATCCAATTCCAAACACTACCACATAACGCTTTCAAGCCCTAAATGTTGGCAAATTGGGCTTTGCTGGACTTGGTTCTGGGCCTTATGTTGTTGGAGATCGAATGTTTTGTTTTTCTTTGAAAAATGACAAAAAAAACTAATTTAAAGAGAATTGAAAAATGACCAAAAAAGTTATTAAAAAATTCAGAGTAACTAATTTAGTTACGTTTGTATTATTTCTATAAAAAAAATTAGTTACTCCGGTTATTTTGCAACTTTTTTTCTTGATCATTTTTGCAAACGAAGCCTTATTTTCGGTTATTTTAGTTCTCCACGATCACCACATGCTCCATTTTTATTTTTCAAATACTACTTTGATGCTAAACCACATCCTACCATTGATTGATCTACCATTAGATAAACCTACACTTGTACTATTCGATTCTGTAGAAAAATCTCTCTCACGTATTGACTCTAAATGTAGATAAGTAACAGTGTGCCTCAATATATATTTAATTCACCACATCATAATTCTTATATGTTCAATTTAATTGGGTTGTTTTTCAAAGAATGGTTGAATCACAACTCACATGTTGGTTTTATTGGAAAGTGGTAAAAATGTTAGAAAATGAAGAGAATCTGAGAAGGGGAGAGAGATCAGTAGCTAGCAAGGATCTAGATTCTTTGTCGTTTGAATTCTAAGAAGAGAAAATGTTAGATTTGGTCGGTTTAGCTGGATCCAAACAGATCAAGACCCGCTAATGAAAACATAAAAAATAATTAATTTTAACATAAAAGTAATTAGATCAGATCTGATTCGTTTAAATCTGGTTGAACTCCATTTCTCTATGATAAACATGTTCTAAAGTAGTGTGAAACGTTGACGAAGTCATTCTTTGACTAATTAATTGGGTGATCCTTATTTGCCTACGATGGGCTGTGTGAACAAGTAGATGGGTTTGGTGGGATGGGACTGTCCAAAGTAGTTCTCATCTCATCTCATGAGGGAGACAGAGGTGGCGGGTTGATGGGTTCGACTTTCACTTACCTGTTCATTTGAATGCCCATTAGTTGTCTGGCCCTCTTATCTAGGATTATTTCCGATTCCCACCCACCACACACACGTCTAAAAGAATTTTCAAAGTCCGCCACCAAATTAATGTAATCAACAACCCCTAGAACACCCTAAATACTGAGTGATTGATGACATGATATACATTAATACTTATACCATCGCGTTTTCCTATTTGGATAAAGAAATAAAATCTCATTTCTAAATATTAAAGAATTGAGAAATTGAATCTAACGTTTTGGTAGTGGTATGATCTCAACATATATTATTCCTTATATACACTACATTTGAGCGTGCATTTAGGCTTTCTGAATTATCTGATTAATTTTAAATGTCAAGATAATCTCAATTAATAAAAATATAAAAAGATAAATATTTTGTATGGTAGAATATGAGTATGAAACATTCTGAACGTCCATATATATATATATATATCAAAATATATTTCTGTAGAATTTTTAATATTTTCTATACTTACTTAAACAACGATTCCAATGGGAGCGAAAGCTACATGAGATTGAAAAAATGGATTGTGTTTGGAATTCTTATGCATTTCAGCCCAAAGTCTCCACCTTCATGACTATCTCACTATTTCCACATTTGTTTTTAGAGTTGCAACCGCAAGTCAGACTTCTTTAAATAAAAAACATAATAATGTATGTGATTCTTCAACTGATGATTCTTTGAATAAGAATCCAACCATGAAATCATATGTTCAAGCAGCCTCCTCCATCATTGTTCCGGTCTCTTCAGTATTAACGAGAAAATATGACTTTGTTACAATTTCAATCAATGAAAAGTTTATAAAAAGCGATTGAAACTCTAAAGTTATTCTCTTATTGACAATATAATTTTGTTTTATCGAAAGTAGATAAATCATGGAAACTCCCAACACTAAAAGTAAATCTCCAATCCATTTCAAAACTTACCGGCCAATAATATTTCGTATTTCATGAATGGTGATTCTTTCATACACCTTTGAATCTAAAGATAATAAAGTACGAGTTTGGGTTATTGGCTCAGTTTCTTTGAAGCCTTGGATTCTTAGACTTCAGTCATGGTATCCGAGCTTTAACCTCAACAAGCAAAGCATGACCAATGCTCAATTATGAGTGGGTTTCTACGATTCACCTTGAAATTTTGGCATCCTTAATTATGGGTGGGCTTTTTCAGGTATTCACGTGATGTGTAGCAAGATAATCCCACTCCCCCTTCTTTTTTTGTTTGGCTAAGGATTTTTTTAACATATATCTTACTCACATGGTAAACTCAGACTCTCTAATTCTGATATCTTCTCAAATTAGGATGTGAGCTCCAAAATACTTTCTTTACACGGATGATGTTTTACTTCTACAGAGATTCTCATCAGAATCCACTGGACAGTGTTAAATGCCTTTGAACTTTATGGATCCCTCTTAAGTTAGTGGGTTAATTGAGAAAAATCATCCATTTATTTTAGCATGCGCATCTTCGGAACCTGGATTGTTGATTTTTCTCCACGTATAAAATGCATAAGGGGAGAGTCTTTATGATTTATTTATGCGTTCCTATTTTTTTTTGTGCTCCTAGACTTCATAGGTTAACCCTTAGGCTGATAAAATTAAGAGCAAACTATATTCTAGGAAGGGTATTACTTTATCCATGACGCGCATACTATGTCTCATTAACTCGGTGATTCAATATTCATCTATACATTATTTTCAAGTTTATTATTGGCCTTTTGCTCTTTTGAACGATTTAAATGTTGCTATTAGAAATTTTTTTAGGATGAGTTTGGTATATATCCGTAAACTTGTTTTAAGTCGAAATGGGAGGGTGGTATTGGCATTAAAAACTTTTGCATCCTTAACAAAGCAATGTTGAAAAAGCTCACTTGAAGCTTGTTGATAGAGGGCTCTTTTGCTTACCTTCATGCACGTTACTTCACTTAGGGCCATAGACCGAGGTCTGGTATATTTCCTCTTCTATTTAGCGAGACCTAAAATCTCTTTATGCTCATTTAATGCTTGAGTCTAAGTAATTGGTTAGTTATCATTCTAAAGTTCACTTTTGGATGGACAACTAGTTGGGAATTCTGTTTGATTGATTTAGTTTTGAAATGGCATTCGTTGCAGCCTTTTTTAAAGTTCTTGTGATTGATGTGTACACTGATTCACATGGTCGGTATCTTCTTGCATCTTTTCATTCTTCTCGTTAGCTGTTTACTTTTAAATTTAAGGAATAATAGTGAGCTCTAATCCAGAATCATTAGTTTAGACGCTCTCTTGGTATGATGATGCCTCTTGTGAGACTGCATATGCATCTTTTCTGAGGTTGGGAGTTCAGTTAGTTGGGGTAAGAAGATTGGATGCCATGTATTCTGCCATCTTGATCTGTCATCACTTGGTTCTTATTCCATGAAGGAATTTCTGTTGATTCTGCGTTGCGTGCTCGTAATTTTATTTTTGCCTTTGTTTCACTATGGAGTAGGAGTTATGACATCTCTCTACATAGTGTCCTTTTGCTTGTAGGTAATGATATGTGGTTCTGAATGCTTTTGGACATGATATTAGGTTGGATGGTACTTTTTTTTATATTTTTGATAGGAGGTGATGAAGAAATCTGTTACCACGCAATCGAAGACTCTATGACAAACTTTTATTATGACAGTCTTCTGGATTGTGTGTTACTAAGACACATTTGAGGGTAGATAATATGTCTTTGTTAAGGCTATTTCCTTATTTTAGCATTGTGTGCAGGTCATCCTTCCAAGAGCTAACATATTTTAGAAGTTCTTTGGCATCCTCCCTATCATGTTGGAATTAGGTTAACACAGATAGAAACAACTTTCAGTAATCCTCAACTTATTGATTGTGGTGTTTTTCAATCTTCTAGAGACTTGTGTTATGGGTCCTCGACAACCTTATTTAAAAAATACTTGAGAGGTTTAAATGAAATCCGCATGAGCAAGATTTACTCATAAATGGTTTGTTTGTATTTGATTTGTTGAGTTTGACTGACCACTTTAATTCAATATAATCTACAAAATATAATAGGAGAAAACCTTTGGGATTTTGACTATTTTACTACTGTTTAAAAAAAGATTAATTACTTTTCAAATTAATTTCAAGAGTACAATAGTTTTTGACACATTAGACAATTGTCTTGGTAAAAGATGATTATGCATGGGCATGGTGTTGAAGACGTTAGCTGGAAAATCATCTTTATAAAGACGATAATGGCAAAGTAGGAAAACAGCGATAAACCAGGCGGGTTCGTGTAGTCCGAAACTAATAAAGTCGGGGATGGGTTTGGTGGGTATGTGCATAGTTGGTTAATTGAAATATTACCCATCTCTCCATTTTTTCTTAGCATTTTATAAGATTATGAAAGTTTTTCTTTTACATTTTGGTTCAGATTGCGATTTTGGCTTCTTTTTTTTTTTTTAGATTTCTTAGGGCTTTAATTTTGAAGCTAGAGCCTTAATTTTACAGCAAAAAACAGATCGAGAAGAAGTGTTAGGGATAAACCTACACACCAAGATCGAGAAGAAGTGTATGGACTGTCGAGCCATCAATAAAATCACTATAAAATATCGTCACGCTATTCCTCAGTTAGATGACATGCTTGATGAATTATATGGTTCTTGTTTGTTCACTAAGATAGACTTAAAATTTGATTATTATCAAATTTGAATGAATGTTGGAGATGAATGAAAACCAACATTTAAGACAAAATATGGGTTGTATGAGTGGCTTGTTATGCCATTTGGTCTTACTAATGCACCTAGCACATTCATAAGATTGATGAATCACGTGTTGTATGAGTACTTGGAAAAGTTTGTTGTTGTTTACTTTGATGATATTCTCATTTACTCTAAGTGCTTAGATGATCATATCATGCATGTGCGTAAAGTACTAGAAATACTTAGGAAAGAAAAGTTGTATGCTAACCTTAAGAAGTGTAGTTTTCGCATGGAGAGGATTAATTTTCTTGGTTTTGTAGTGTCTAGTCAATGTATTGAGATTGATGAGGACAAGGTAAGAGCCATTAAGGAATGGCCAAGACCTAAGAATGCTAGTGAGGTGAGGAGTTTTCATGGGCTTGCTGGTTTCTATAGGAGATTCATTAGGGATTTTAGCATAATAGCCGCACCTTTGAATGAGTTAGTCAAGAAGAATGTTGGTTTTGTTTGGAGTGAGGCACAAGAACATGCATTTAATAAATTTAAGGATAAATTATGTGCTGCACCTTTGCTTGATTTACCTAATTTTGATAAAACTTTTGAGATTGAATGTGATGCTAGTGGCATAGGAATTGGAGCTGTTTTGATGCAAGACCAAAGACCACTAATGTACTTTAGTGAGAAGTTAAGTGGGGCAGCCTTGAAGTATCCAAAATATGATAAGAAATTCTATGCTTTGGTTTGAGCTCTGCAAACATGGCAGCATTATTTATGGCCTAGGGAGTTTGTGATATACACTGACCATGAAAGTCTAAAGCATTTAAAGGGTCAAGATAAGTTGAACCGTAGGCATATTAAATGGGTGAAGTTCATTGAAACATTCCCATATGTGATTAAGTATAAGCAAGGTAAAGAGAATGTAGTTGCGGATGCATTATCCAGAAGGTATATTCTACTTAATTCTCTTAGTGCTAAATTGTTGGGTTTTGAGCATATTAAGGATTTGTATCAATATGATGATGATTTTGGTGAAATATATGCATCTTGTGATCGTGGGGCTGTTACGGATGATTTTTACTTGTTTGATGGTTTCTTGTTTAAGAAAAATAGGTTGTGCATTCCTAAGTGTTCTATGAGGGAATTGTTGATTAAGGAAGCACATGGAAGAGGTTTAATGGGGCATTTTGGGGTAAATAAGACCTATGAGATGTTGTTAGCATATTTCTTTTGGCCTAGTATGAAACATGATGTGCATAAGGTTTGTGAGCATTGCATTACATGTAGAGAAGCTAAGTCTAGGTTAAAACTGCATGGGTTGTATACACTACTACCTGTTCCTAGTGAATCTTGGACAGATTTGTCTATGAATTTTGTGCTTGGATTGCTTAGAACTAGGAAATGCCATGATAATATCTTTGTCGTGGTACATGGATTTAGTAAGATGGCTCATTTTATACCATGTCATAAAACTGATGATACTAAGTTGATTGCTGATGTATTTTTAAAGAAGTTGTGCGATTACATGGCATACCTAAGAGCATTGTTAGTGATAGAGATGTTAAGTTTTTGAGTCACTTTTGGCGTGTGTTATGAGAAAAGTTAGGAACTAAGTTATTGTTTTCAACTACTTGTCACCCTCAAACTTATGGGCAAACTGAGGTAGTTAATAGGACGTTGATTACTTTACTTATGACAATCATAGAAAAGAAAATTAGGACATGGGAGGATTGTTTGCCATTTGTGGAGTTTGCTTACAATATGGCTGTTCATAGCACTACTCATTGTTCTCCATTTGAGATTGTTTATGGATTTAATGCGCTTACTCCTATTGATTTATTACCATTGCCACCTAACAATTTTGTGAGTGTTGATGCTAATCCTACGGCAGATTTGGTGAAGGAGTTACATAAGCAAGTTAAAGAGATGATTGAAAAGCAAAATGCTCAAGTCGTTTCACGTGTGAATAAGGGACGAAAACCAATGATTTTTCATCCTGTAGATTGAGTTTGGGTGCATTTTTGTAAAGAGAGGTTTCCGCTTCAAAAAAAGTCCAAGCTCAACCCTAGAGGCGATGGTCCTTTTCAAATTCTTGAAAGGATTAATGATAACACATACAAAATTGACCTGCCAGGTGAGTATAATGTTAAGACTTCTTTTAATGTAGCTGATTTAAGTCATTTTGATGTAGGTGATGCATTAGATTCGAGGTTGAATCCTTTTGAGGAGAGGGGAAACGTTAAGGATAAACCTACTCACCAAGTTCAAAAGATTCGACATCTTAAAGATGAGCATGATCAAGAAGGCAATGAGTGAGTTCAAGAGGTTTCTAGTCCAATAAGCATGCCTCAAGGACCAATAACAAGGTCGCGGTCAAAGAAGCTTCAACAAACTTTAATCCACCATTTGCAAGGCTTATTCAATTCAACTTGTGAAGGTCTACAATGACATCAAAACTTTGGGATAAGTGCAACACGAGTCCAATACAACTTGGTTCAAGTCCAAGCTATTAATGAGTTGGATTAAGTATGTAATGTCCATTTTTGTGTTACCTTTTGGGCTGAACGAAATTTCACTTTATTTAGAGTCCATTAGTTTAATTTTGCTTAACATAGTCTATTCTTAATTATTATTTAAAATATAATTAGGTTAGTTTCCTATTCTTGGATTTTAGGATTTTAGGAAACCTTTGTAAAGACTATAAATATGCCTTGTTAGAATGTTTTAAGGGTCCAGAGTTTTAATTTAAGAAAAACTAAAAGGTTGTTTTGTTTTTATCTTTGTGTTCTTGAGTAGAATACATGCTTTAAGAAACATTCAAGTAGATTGATCACCTTATTGTGGAGTGTTTCGAAACTGAAATTTAGAAACAAGTTTTCTTTATTTTAGTTCTTGATCATCTATCTAAAAAATATATTTTTCTAGCCTTTTCTTAGGGGTTGTTGCCAAATTGGTTATTGGGGTTTTCATGTTAAAGCTTCGTGGGTTCCTATACATAAATGGGTTCTCAAGCTTATTCTTGGAGGTTCCGTATCAAGAAGTTGGTCTTGAAGATCAAGAAGAGAAGGAGACAGAGAAGAAACAGAGCCGAAGAGAAAGATAGAAAAAATTCTCTTACAGCAAAATGAAGTCCAATGCTCAACTAAATTCTGTGAGAGATTGGTTGATGCAAGTCCAAGTCCAATATCCACCTAACTATTGCTTGAAATCGTCCTTTATAAAGACGATTTCTAGCGTGGACATAATCAATTTTTACAAAAGACAATTTTGTAAGGGTCTTTTGTTAAAGTAAAGCCCTAGACTATCATTTTATAGAATTAGACCCTTACACTAATTTTTGCTTACCATGGTCCTTGACCCACCTTCAATTCCAAATCAACTTGTGAAGTTACCAAAAACCCCTTCACGAAGTTCAAATGACAACTTGAAAAAAAGTGATGATTATATGAAACCCCACCCTTTCGTGTACCTCACTTGTATTACCATCATTTCTCTCTTATTGTTACTATCTCTCTCTCGAAGTCGCAACATCTCTCTCTCTGCAAATCGTTGAGTTTTCGTCTCCCATAACAAGGAAAAATAACAAGGCAAATTTTCGGGTTCCTAAGTTTTTGTTCTGGATTCTAAGGTGATTTTTATGAGTTTCTGAGGTATTTTTTTCCTAGATTTTTGTGTTTCTGTTTTTGTGAATGTTTGATCACAAGGAGATTTTTTTTGGGTTTCTAATATTTTTTTTAGGTTTCTGAGTGTTTTTTTCTCCTGGATTCCTGAGTTTTTTATGTGTTTCTGAAGTTCTGATCTTGGTGAGTGTCTATTTTCTGGGTTACACGAGGGTTGCTAAGCCTCGTGTAGGCTACATGGGAGCTCCATGGACCCCGTGTAGTCTTTATGACCATTTTTTATTGACATTGAGGATTTAAATTTTTTCCAGTGACATTACAGGGGAACCTGCCTGGCCGAATGACAAAGTTTGAGCAAGATCCCACGGGCTGGGATATTGACGTTGATGATCAACTCGGTACTTGGTTCTCGACTTGCAGATGAATTTTGGGAGGAGCTGGGAACAGTCAGATAAGGTTATCTTTCCAATGAATGTGAACTGCAGTCATTGGATTGTGGTTGAGCTTGATTTGATTGGTCAGCGTATTCATATTTATAACTCCATGAACACGCCATATCAACGCTCCTTGTACATTGAAATAATGAAACATTTCATGAAGATTGTCCCTCGGCTAGCTCAAATGATGAATATTTATGAGAGAATACATAAGGTTAAACCCAAAGATGAGTGGGAATATGAGATCATGAAGTGTCCACAACAAGAGAATGAGTAACTGAAATATACATTTTTTTTTGAAAGTTCACTTAAAATTTCATCATATTATTTAATTATGTTTTTACATTTAATGTGTTTTGTAGGTTCGATTGTGGGGTATTTACCCTGAAGTTTGTCGAAGCCCTCACATATGGGAAGAACCTCCAAGAAATAGCTCAACAGCAAATTGGCAGAATATCGAAGACGAATTGCAATTGAGTTATTTGCACGTGGCAATATTGTACCGAAATAATATGAATATATTTTATGGATTGTTATTTTACTAAATTGTGAACTATGGATTGTCAGTTTTTTTGTTACTATATGTTTAGTGTAGGCTTCATGTAGCCTACACGAAGACAAGTAGTCTACACAATAACTTCACGGGCATCGTGTAGGTTTCATGTAGCCTACACGATGACTTTACGGGTATCGTGTAGACTATACGATGACTTCACGGGCATCGTGTAGGACTACATGAGAACTTCATGTAAATCGTGTAGGATTCATGTAGGCTACACGATGACTTCACGGGCATCGCGTAGTCATCGTGTAGACTACACAATCGTGTATGATTCATGTAGGCTAATTAAAATTTATGACATTATTAAATAACAAACACAAGTATATTTTTATATTTAAGTGGCTTGGTCATCCTGATGACTTCACGGGAATTGTGTAGTCATTGTGTAGACTACACGATGACTTCATGGGTATCGTGTAGTCTTCATGTAGGCTACACGATGACTTAATGAAAATCGTGTAGGATTCATGTAGGCTAATTAAAATTTTTGACATTATTAAATAACAAACACAAGTCTATCACTATATTAATATTTAATTTAAGTCTACAAATGTCATTATTTATATTTAAGTGGCTTGGTCATCCCGTTGAGATAGAGAAATTGGATTTATGCATGTTTGTCGATTGTGGCCAATTTTCCCACAACGTTTTCACTTCCTTCTCACTACTTCCTCACTTCTAGATGGAATTCTCTCTATCCTAGGTATGTCACTTTGCCGCCTCATTATAGGTGGCAATATCACTTTTTCATGAACCTTTTGGCTGAGGGCCCAATCTGCTTGATCTCCGAAATGATGTATTGTTTCCGCATACACAGCAATTAAAACCTCCTTTTTGTAAAACTTCGACCATATACTGTATGTAGAAATATTGCGCTGCCGACATGCAGCCAACGGATGCATGCATGGAATTTGATCAGGATCAAATTCTCTGCACGTACAAATCTTAAGATGTAAGTTTACCACTCTTTCCCTACCCCCACCCGCAACACAAAACTCGTGGATGTCAGAAGGAAACAATGATAGTGTACGTGATGCAAGATGCTTCTTATTAGGCTCATTCTCAACCGATTTGTCATCTGCGAGGTGATTTGACAGGTAGTCGCTGTCATTCATAGAACCACCGTTGTAACATGTCACATATATGTTCTATAAGGCATGTAATGAGAAACTTTCGACCTCTCAACTTCCACCACCAACATGTATTATGAGATGTCTGGATATGTATCTTTAAAATGAGTCATCAGCCGATCAAATTCTGATTGACGGTATACCTTTGTTGCTTAAAAAAATAATGCAACCATATCTTCTTTTTTATAATTTGATTTGATATTTTGGCCCATACGAAAGATGCAAGCTCCATGAAGCGCATTGGGAAAGACAACCTGTACACTATTTAATATACTTGTATGCATGTCGGATATAAACACCAAGTCTTCCGGATCACCGATTACATCGTGAAGCTTACGGAAGAACCATTCCCATGAATCATTATTTTTTGAATCTGCAATTCCAAATGCAACAAGATATACTTGGTTGTTCCCTTCCTTTTTTGTTGCAATAAATAATACCCTTTGTATTTGGATTTTAAGGCGGTAGCGTCAACATCAATGACATGTCGTATACAACTGAAAAATCTCCGAACAGGGGGTCCAAGAGTCATGAAAAATATTTAAAATGATGGTCTATATGTGTGTTGTTGTCTTTGAAAAATATTTAATATTGCTGTATTAAAATCGACATAGTACATAATGTACAGAATGCGTACACGACGTCCGTGTAACCATCATGTAGACTACATGAGGTCAGTGTAGGCATCTGTATACTACACGAGATCCGTGTAACCATCATGTAGACTAAATGATGACTACATGATGTCGGTGTAACCATCGTGTAGACCACACGTGGTTAGTGTAGGCATCGTGTAATACTCATGTAGACATTATGTTAGCAAAATAAAAAATAAGTACCTGGAATTTTTTTATTCTAACATGTGACAATATGTTGGGAGCATTCTATAGTTGTCTTCTAGAGACCCTCAAACTAATTCTAATGCATGTTCCCTACCCGCCATGCCTTATGGTAACTTATATTGACACCAAAATCAAGTCGAACATCTTCAGTTATGTTTTTTGGCCCATATATATGCCCGACACTCGTGCATTTAGACCGTATAAAATGACCAATCAATGAATATGTAGCCTGATGGTGTTCATGTCTCAATAATTCAAATGTGCATGTATGTTTATTAATCAACTTTGTAATTTTGAAATATGGACAATTTTTCAATTTCATGTCCCGTAACATCCATTGGCATGTTTTCTCAACACATACATGTACCGATATTGGTTGTTTTGACTTGGATTCGAAACTCAAAATTTCTTCGGATGACCATCATACGAGAAACCTTAAGCAACTCGATTTTATCACTATAAAAATCATCCATATTTATTGTGTCTGATACAAGTTGATTCAAATCAGCCCGTTGCTCACTAGACCCATGACGTTGTTCATTCAAATCAGGTTGTGATGGCAATTGACAAGTAGTCTTGGGTTCAAGACTAGTATTCAAGTCTGGAATTGTTGTATGACTGTCTCCACTGATGGCTTCATCATGGTCATCTCCACGGATTACATCATCATATGCCCTTTCACTACAAGAAAAATCACTTTTAGCGATCAAGCTTTTAGCCGCAAAATTAATTTCGTGGCTTTACCTTATTTGGCGACCAAAAAATTTGTTGGTCGCAAAAGACCTAGATATTTTACCCAGGAACGGAAGAGTGCGCGTGAAATTTTTCTCTGGCTTTTGCCGACGAAAATTTAAATTTTATCGATATAAGTCATAATTTTTGCGAAAATATTATATTTTTAGCTTTAAAAGTGAGACCTTTTGCGACCATATTATACGGTAAAAATCCTACTTTTTCCGACCAACTACTGTTTTCGTCACAATAGATTAACCTAAAACTCGTATAATCCCTCCTGTCCTCTTCCATTTCTTCGTTCTTCTTCTTCCCTTCTTACTTCTCCTTTCTTCTTCCTCTTCCATTTCATTATATATTCTTCTTATACTGACTCCCTTCATTGATGTGTGTGTGTGTGTGTGTGTGTGTGTGTATATGTCTGAAGTTTGAATTTTTACAATCCATGATGGAGATTGGGTGAAAAATGATACAACACGATCTTTTAGTGGAGAGAAGACTAGATTATTAGAGATATCTACTAACTGCACTTGCCACGAGTTATTGGGTATATTGCATGAAGAACTCCAAATGGACATATCATATCAAAGTATGATATGTCCATTAATTTTTTTTTTGAAAGCCATGTCCCCTGCCCTCCACCTGAAATTTTAAAGGATAGAGATTTACAGTTCTTTGTTAAGAAGAATGGATTACAATCACTTAGAATCTCACTATTTGTAAGTACCAAGCTAAAAAAAATTTCATCTCAAAGCTCGGTTCCTCAAACCATAATGTCACAACAACCTCAGTTTCTGAAGCTACAGGGTTTTATCAAAGTTGGGTTCCTGAAATACAAATGTCGTGACTACCTCTACATGAAAGCATTCCTCGCTTTGAGAGTGTTGATCATTTTGAAAGAGACTATCATGATGATGATGTTTTTGGTCATGATGATTATGATATTTTCGATGATGTTTTTGGTCATGATGATTATGGAGATGATGATGATGATTTTGATCAGACACTACAAGAAACAAGGGGTTTAGCGACCAAACTTTTGGTAGCAAAAGGTTTTTGCGACAAAAAAATAGTTGGTCGCAAAAGGTTTTTGCCACCAAAATTATTTTGTCACCTAAAGTCTTTGGCGACCAACTTTTACTTGGTTGTGAAATTTTTTTGCGACCAATTTTATTTGGTTACAAAATATTTTTGACGACCAAATTTTATTTTTCTAGAATGTAAACAAAAAATACTGAATTTTTAATTTTCATATACACCTGTGATGGTGATAATCATTAGAAAATTTATCAAACCCGATATTTTCATAAGAAATACATATATTAATCATTAATATATGTAATATAACAAAATAGTAGTAGTTCGTTACAAAATCTCTAAATCATAATTCACTACAAAATATGGTTCACAAATGTATAAAAAAAAAATCAATCATAAAGAGAGTATTTAAAGTTTGATTGTTACAACTACAAAGCAGAACAAATATTCTGAATCTCACGCTTTTGTTGTTGAGTCATCGTCAGGAGGTGCAAAACCATTTTGACGAACCCAGACAAGTAAGCTTTGTAGTTGGTCCTCCATCGACTTCATTTTTTTAATTCTATATTTTCATTATAAAGATTCTTTTTTCTTGGAAGATGTGAGTGAGGCTCCATGTCCAATACCTTTATTTCGCCCGATGACTTCTTCAAATATCTCTTCTTCGGTGCGAGGTGTGGCATTCTCAGCGATAAGTTCATACCGTAAAGTACACATGTGTTCCTGTAACATCACAATGAGTCACATTCAAGATAAATATAACACTATTATCTTTAGGCAAGGAATATCAATTATAATGTATTCGAAATAAATAAAGTAACATGCCATGCCAGAATAAAATAATTAAGTTTGGTTCAAAGATAAAAAAGATACTACATATCTCAGATTGATTCTAAAAGTAATACAATGACTAAAATTCTAATATTTGAGATGAATAGATAAGGGGAATTGCAAAGGAAACAGTATAATTTAGAAAAAAACAGCTAGCGAAACATGAACCGGGTGAATATTGAAGAATTAACTATGATGTTTTTCCTTTTGGTTTTTTTGTAAAGTTCTCTTTTTCTTTGTGTTTGTTTATTAAGAGATTGCCTAGGTTGTTTGTTTCTCACATTGAAATTTGAAATCAACTGGGTGAATAACGTGCAGAATCTCCTTTAGATACTGTCCTTTAGATTATAATTACCCTTTCTCGGGAATTGTTCAAATATCAACGCTAAAATGTCATAAAAAATACAAGAAAGCTACAAATAATAACCTAAAATGAATATTTTCGATTCCAAAAACATTAGACAGAATAAGTTGCCTAAATCTTGATCTCTTAAGTATTATAAGGGAAAATTTTACGCTATACTACATCTGACTATATTATATTTCCCTTTTCCACTCTTTGGTAATGATGCTCCTGCAGCAATAATTCCACAAAAACTAAACTAACTATAGCTCCACTAATTTCCCTTTGGAGACGTGCATTTCAACATGAGCTTTCAAGTTCATAAAATATCTAACATCTTTTACAGTCAAAATTAACTAACAAATCTCCATTTACCATTACTATTTGATAAATTCCCTCAAGAAGGGAAACTAGACTTTAAAAAGATAAATTTATGTAAATGGAGCAGTTGTATGAAATGATTATGCTAGACGAATGCAAGATGTCACAATCGATGAATAAGCTAAAAAGCACATACCATCGCCACGGTTGTTAGTTCGAGCGAGCTTGAAGGTAGTATAACCTGCAAGAGCAAGCCTCTCTAAGTCACTCTAAGTACACGCGCACGATATTCTCTGTATGAAAATATTCCTAGTTTCCTAGTATGAAATTCAATATGAATTTAATCGAGGTAGTATAATTTGGCCGAGGTTAGGGTGTCTAAACCAGAAGCAAAACACTCAATAACATGTCTTTCTTCTTCATTGGCATCACGTAAAACCCATTGCCATGAACAAACAGGAGCTGAGAAGTTGAAGGATTGAGAAGAGATAATGGAAACTTCGAACAGAAGAAAAAGTAAAACCTAAAACAAATTCAAAAAGACGTCACTGTATGTCATAAATGGGTGGATGCATTCCATATCCATACAGTACTTCTCTGGCTTCTGCAAACTTGGGGAACCTTTTAATGGCCGAAAGAAAACAAATAAGAGAAGTACCTTCTCTGTTTTAGGTATGCTGCAACTGCTAATGACACGTTTATACACACACACAAGTGTTCTGCTGCATATTTGCTCAAGATATTCATACATTCATTTTCCTACAGCCAAAATTAGTGATTCAGAAGCTTTACAGAGGAAAACAGAAAACCATACAGCATAAACCTCATATCTACTATATATGGGACTTGGGAGATAGACCCACCACACTGGATGTAATGCCTGAATGTTTTGTTACTATTTGTTATAAAACAAAATATAAAAAGAAAAAGAAAAGATACAAGAAAGTTCAAGGTGGATAATGAATCTACCACAAAGCGAAGAGATTACAACAAAATTAGAATTACAAACAAAAAAGACTTAAATGCAGTAGATTCAAAGGCTGGTAGGCGATAACAGTTCATCCTAGCAAAGTAAAAATCAAGCAGTCCACTCGAAACAGATAATAATTAGGGGTGTAAGCGGTTCGGTTCGGTGCGGTGTAATTTAGAGTGTTTTATCAAACTGAACCTCAAGTGTGGTTTTTCACTAATAAAAACTGAACCAAACCGTGCAGTATATAACCACCGAACAGAACCGTGCAGTAAAAAACTAATAAAAATTGATATCAACCAAACCAGACCGATAAATGATCAGAATCAACTAGAAAGATAGCAAAAAAAAAAAAACAGAATGATCTAGAAATAGAGAGGGAGAGGGAGAGGATCTATTATCAAAGAAAGCAACAAAATCACGTTTTGTACAATGAAAAACTGAAATATCTATTATCAATGAAGGAATTACAAACTATTGAACTCCATAGAAAACATACATCACAAAAAATTCATATAAAACTTAGATCTAAAGCACAAATTACAAAAACAACCGCAATAAATAGGCAAACCAGTTCTGGCTCCTCGCGTTGTCTCTTTTCTTGCTCTCCTAGAAGGTTCTCCTCCACGTTCTCAGATCTCTGAAACCCAACGCTCTTAGAACCAAAAAGCTTTGATTAAGATGGAGAAATAGACACGAGAGAGAGAGAGAGAGAGAGAGAGAGAGAGAGAGAGAGAGAGAGAGAGAGAGAGAGAATATACCTGTTGTCACCCACTTCTCTCTACTTTCCCATACCTGAGTAAGTGAGAGAAAGCAAGTGAAGAATGAGACCGAGATAGATAGAGAGCCGAGAGAAAGAGAGCTGAGAGTTGTGCGCCGCTGTGAAAGCTTAGAGAAAGCAAGGTGTGGGAGGCTGTGAAAGCAGTGAAAGGGCTAGGGTTAGACGAGAGGGAGAGAGATAGCTTAGAGGAGGTAGGTTTGGGAAAAATGAAAGAGTGAGAGAGAGAGGATTAGAGGTTGTGCGGCTAATGAGTGAGAGATAGGGTTCTCAAAGCCAAAGGGACGGGGTTTATATACCCATATCAAAACCCAATGTTTTAAGGATATATTATGATGCAGTTCATTGCGGTTTTCTTGATAAAACTGCAAAACGAACTGAACATAATAGTTTTTTGTATGTTAGAACCGAACTGAACCGTTCAAACACCAAAACCGACCGAACTGATGCGGTTCGGCTCGGTTCGATCGATTTTAGCGGTTTGGACGGTTTTACTTACAACCCTAATAATAACGATGCATTTAAAAGTTAATGCTTCCATCATTCGGGTGTGATTGAGACCTTGCTGCACATAACATTCTATATCAGAGGAATCCAGACTATGGCTGTAAAGAAAACAACATCAAGTTGAAAACTGATATTTAATGGTGGATTTCTGGGGCAAGGAAAAGCTGAGATCAATCCCAACATGGGTTAGGCTTTAGGGTTTAGGGTTTAAGGTTTAAAGTTTTAGGATTTAGGGTTTAGGATTTAGGATTTAAGGTTTTAGGATTTAGGGTTATACAGGTGCTAAACCAGCCCCAACCTTTCCCATGAGCAGGTAAAATCTTTGCACAACCTTAATGAGAAGGATAGGAAGAATGATACAATATTTCAAAACAAATTCGAATACTTGAGCAAACATCAAGAAATTACCATAATTACAATTCGAATACTCTAAGCAATCAAAGTTCAGATTTGGGGAAGGGTAAGATTAAACTTAAAATTCCTATAATTACAATTCCTAAATCAGTAAAATTAAACTTAAAATCTATAATTACAAACCCTAAATCAGTAAAATAAAACTTAAACTCTACAATTAAATCAGTAAAATCAAACTTAAACTCTACAACTAAATCAGTAAAATCAAACTTAAACTCTACAACTCTACAACTACAAACCCTAAATCATAAAAATCGAATTTAGATAGTCACATAGAGAGAAGAAGAGACTTTTGCAAGAGACGGAGATGAAATAAATGGGCCTGGAGATGAGTCAAAACATAGAGGAAGAAAGAAACAGAAATAGAAAGGAAAAATGATGATCATCGACGGTGATGAAAAACTGCTACAATTTGAAGAAGACGACCAAGAGGCTGCCATTAGAGAAAACCAAAGAAAAACACAGGATGGGGAGCAAGAATCAAAGAGAGAGAGAAATGAATCACAATGAAGAAATGGAAAACTGTCAAACGCAGGTCGCAAAGATTGATAGTGGAGTGTACACGAGGTTTACACGGGGCTTGCATACCCTGCGTGTAGTCTACACAATGACTACACGAGGCTCATGTAGTACTCGTGTAGACCTCGTTTAACACTACACCATCATCTTATAGTGATCTTGTACAATAAATAAGCTTTAAATAATGTTCCAGAAAGAAGAAAACAAATAAATATTCTCAGAAAACTCTTGAAAATGAAAAACCCATGAAAGAAGGAAGAAGACAAGTAAATATTTCTAGAAAGAAGAAAATAAAATTTATTCATGTTTCAGAGAGAAGAACTAGCAATCTTTTGCTGTTACAGGAAGAAGGAAGAAGAAAACAAAGAGGAAAATGAAGAAGAAAACAAATAAGAAGTAGAAAAAATGAAAAACGAAGAAGGAGAAATGGGGTGGGTATGGAGGCTTTGAGTGTTAAATGAGTAGACTATGACATTTGATTGTATATCTTGTAAGAAGGGCAATGTGAAAAAAAGTGAAAAAGTGAAGGAAAAGTATGTCAGAGACAAGGGTAAGCAAAAATTAATGTAAGAGTCTAATTCTGCAAAATGATTTATCCACTTTAACAAAAAACCCATGTTATAATCGTCTTTTACAAAGATATATCATACATGTCCACAACTATCTTAATTTTGCAAATAAGTTGAAACGATTTTAATTTCAAAATTTATTTTAAAAACAACATTTTGTAAGTAATTTTAAAAGTAACATTTGTTGTACAAAACCCATTGCTTTTTATATAGTTGGTCCACTACATCCTTTAACAATTGACTAAAATGTAAAATGCGCCCTTGCACTTTGACTAATTGCAAATTATATCTCTATAATTTTTTCATATTTTTATACTCATATCCTTTGACTAAACTATAAAATATACCACTTAGTGACGTTTTTTGGTTAAATTTAATAGAACAAAATATACCACTTAGTGACGTTTTTTGGTTAAATTTAATAGAAAATTAACTCCAACCATTTACTCTATTATATCCCTATATTTCTATTATTTCCCTTCATTTACCTACAATATTTTGTCCCTCTAAATAATTATATTCTTCCATCATTTTTAAACCCTCATTTTCGCTTTCAACATACTTTTCAAATATGATTTTTTTGCTTTCCTTAAATGTAATTTTTTGGCTTAAAAATCTGCTTCATTCCTACTGTAATGAAATTCGCTTCATTCTTAAAAAATACGTTTCATTAAAAAATCTACTTCATTTTGAAATTTCCCATTTTAAATTTTCCCCACACCTAAAAAAATGCTTCACATAAAAATGACTTCATATATTCATCATCACATAAATTCGTAAAATATTCAAATTCAACTAAAATAGCTAGCATTTCATACATAAATTAAAAAAATAACCAGTATCCTATACATAAATTCATAATTTCTTAATGGTCAAATCATATATAACTCTTAGTTGATTTGAAAGCAAAAATGATATAAATATCCAATTCACAATTGCATAAAAGCAATAAAATCCTTAACAAAATTTAGATTCAAGATAGAATAATCCTCAAGAAACAGTATTTTTCAACTTCACAAGCTATTGCCTCACCAAACAAGCTCTTTGAATGAAACAAATGTCATCCATTAGTATAGTCAGAATACGCAATAAGGACCCTAAAATAAAAAAAATAGGAAACAACTTCAAAGTTCAAAGAAACATGTTTTTATATCACTGACCTTGATATTGGCCAACATAAGCTTGAATCTGTCAAAGTCATTAAGGGACGTCAGTTTCTTCTGGACAATCAGCTTTCTGCCCCAAGAGCGATTCTCTCACTTCTTTTGAACATCTGCACATGAAATCTTTTTTATTTCTTAAACCTAAAGCTAATGAACAAGGAAATGTTATTTACAAAAACTAACAAGGAATTGGTCATGCACCATAAAAAGACATTTACACTAAAGTTCATTTTTATGTCTTGATGTCAATTTTTATGTTTATGCAATTTTTATGCCAGTGAAAGCATTTTGAAGTTCATTTGGGATCTCACCATATCAATAGTATCAACAAGAGCCTATGCATATACAAATAAATTAAATACTATGTAACTAATCGATAGTTTTCATAAACCAGTTCTTCTATTTACACTGAAGTATCAAAACCAATGGAGTAACATGTTAGCTGCTCTAGTGAAAATATTTTACTACATGAACTTATGAAGAATTGGTCATACACAATAAAAAAAACATTATAGAATTACTAAAATAATAATACAACTTAAGAAACTTAGCATCACAACCCGATGGAGATGATAATAACCGAATATTTCAATTTAACTTTTCAATTTGAATAACCATTACAGCAGGTAAGTAGATAATGATGTACAACACTATAGATCAATTCCATATCCAACCAACTGTAAATCAACATTGGTTTTCAATAACAAAAATCAATAAAAAATACAAAACAACAAAATGAAGTATATAACCGACTGAGTCCAAAAACAATATCAGAAAAAGAGATAAAGTTCACACCTGAGATAAAAGCACATAAACCAAACGAATCTAGAAAAACCCATGAAATAGATTCATCCCTGAAATAGAGAACAGAAATTGTGAAACTAGAAGAGTACAGAAATCACTGAAATAGATAACAAAAATCGAGCAAATCTAGAATAGAAATTAACGAACCATGAAATAGAGTACATACCCGATAGAAGAATCAAGAAATATCGACCATTATGAGCTCAGATCTAACAAAAAAATTTGACCTAAACCCTCCCTCTATCTACTGTGCGGTAGCTCTTCCCCTCCATGCATTTTGGAATTAGGGCTACAAAAGAAAATACAAAGTAAAAGTAAAAAAGTAAGAAAAATTAACTTAACCTAACTTCCGTTAACAATATGTTAACGGATGTTTGGCACGTGGGTGGCGTGTGCTTTTTAAGGATATTTTTTATTCAATATTTAATGAAAGAGTATATTTTATAATTTTATCAAAGTATATGAATATAAAAAATATATAAAAATATAAAAATATAATTTACAGTTTAATTAAAATATAGGGGTGTATTTTACATTTTAATATTAATAATTTAATAGCGCTTGGTCCACGTTCTATTTCCTTTCCCCTGACCCCATTCTTCTCTGTTTTCCCTCTTTCGCTTTCCTCTCTTTCGCTATAATCTCTCCTCGGCATTTTTATAAACATTTTCGGTTCAAAATTGAAAGAAAATAATCTTAATTGGCAATGGATGAGCGATTACCATCACATCCTTCATCATCTTCACCATCGTCGTCATCATCATCGCCTGAAGGAGCACAGAGGGAGGAGATTCACCCTCAAACCAATTCCAAATCAAGGAGCCACACCAATACAACCTTCTTTGGCAGACATAGAATGGCAGCTGCCATTACCAAAGTCCAAAATGAAATTAATATTATCCAGGTTAGATTTTCACCACATTTTTCCCTTACTTTTTTTCTCTCGAAAATTTCATCAACTATGATCGATGAGACGCGTTGCTAATTTTGGTACAAAAAGCGTAATAGATCAATTTAAGTAATAACGTTAACGCTTATGATGCAGGAAGAGCTAAAAGAGCTTGAGACATTAGGTGGATCATCAATTGCTTGCAAAGAGTAAGAAAATTGAAGTTCGATTCGAAATTATATCTTTTAACATTTCATCGATTTATCTTCAATAGTCACATAATCATCGTCGTTGTCGTCGCTTTAAAGCTTTCTTCTGTCTTATGCCTTCCTCAGACTCATTCCGAGTGTGTTGTCCATTCCCGATCCATTGCTTCCAGCGTAAGAAACCATCCTCATTATCATGAGATGATCATCATTTTCTTTTTTCTGTTTGATTTTTTTTTTTTCTGTTTTCTCTTTCTGACCATGAGAGATAATGGTACAGGACAATGGGCCCCGCTGATCCGAATTGGGACCAGTGGTTTCGAGGAGCCCACAGCAGCCGAGGTCACAAGCGATGGATCTGATTTTGGGAGAGACGCTTCATTTTGGACGGTTCGATGCATAAGGACTTGCGTATGTGTGAAACATGAGAAAAGAAAAGAAGATTTTTAGTGATAATCCAGTCTCTGAATTTTTGCTTTTTAAAAATATTATTTTCTTTTTCTTTGTTTTTATTCATTATGATTTTGGAAGATGTCAACTCAGATGGGGGGTGGACCGGGTGTTGTTGTAGCTGCTCTGGAAGAGATTGAAGGGAGAGGCAATCAGAATCAAGGATTATTATGAAACTGTAGAATTGTGCAAGTCTCGTGTGTTTCCCACTACGATGGAATTTTTCTCCTCTTTTTTTCATGGTAAGCTGGTGGAATTTAGATGCCCTCGTGGTGTTATGATTTGAATTACGGATTTAGATTCCAATCGAATTTACTCATCATATATTTAATAATCAATGTACTAATGTATTGTATTATGTTGGTTATATAGCATGAGACAACCCCATGTGGCACAACAATTCCACTTGGATTGTACTCCTAGGAAATAGTACGCCAAAGAGAACTGACTAAGACTGCCCATAAAAAGTTAGTGAGAGAGAAACTAATAACTAGAAACATAGGAGCAGGAGCTTACCATATGATCCGTATCCCTTAGCCAAATGGGTGCGAGTTCAAGATCGTTTATGCATATAATAGTTCAGATGAGGTGGCTCGCTAGTAAAATATCGTGTGATGTAGCAAGCCTTTAATCCCATCACATCATATATTTTCTGGCATATCTGTGTGCTAGCAAAATCGATAGAGGTCTATAGAGATCCCATTTGTCGGAACAAGACCAACAGTTCCTTGCTCCTGGGAATCAGAGTAATCATACTAGCCTTGAAAAATCCATCATTCCTGCTCAAATGTTAATTTTACTACCTCTCGCTTGGGGATGTACTTGAGAGATGGAGGGAGGGAGAGAGCACCCCAGAAATAAAATGTGCAAACACTCAACTCTATTCAACGCGAAAAGTAAAGAGCAATATAGAAACAAAGAAAAGAAAAAGGAAAACGAACATGAAATTCATCACCTGACACTCACACAACTATATAAGGACCCTGTACGTTGGGTTAGATATAGAGCCTTTCAATCACTATTGTAACAATGGTCGGACTTCTATCAAAATTTTAAAGATTTAAGCCGCGTTAAGTTACAGGCCAAGCAGAGGAAGCAATCCATGAAAAAACCCACTACTAGGGAAAAGCCCCATATGTTTAAGATAAATGAGGCTGATCCACCCTTGAACTCTATGTTGGCAACATAACATCATTTTGCCTTTTGACTGACTAGATCTGTGGACTCTACCTTTTCCACCATTTCAATTGTTTCCTCAATCTCTGCACCAGATCCTATGGGGGAATTACTTGTGATAACGTTGTTTGTTGCATCACCACCGTGCCCCACTCTCACAGAACCTGAACTAGGAGTACTGGAACCAGAAACCCGTTCTTCCAATTGTTTTGGTCTATTTAATGCGTGACAGTGTGGGCAGTAGTAAGTAATGTATGGGAAATCTTCCTTTCTGGCAAGTCCTGGGATAGCAACGAGATAAAAAATTCAATTGATCTTGTTCCTAAAGTAACATTAATAACGGTGCAACCGCACAATATTTAGGCAAGAATGAACCTTACGTAGTTGCAGTTTCAAATAAAGCTTACCATTGTGCATATGGCAGTTGCCACATATGAGTGCATATGACTGTGTTGGATCCTCACCCACAAGTAATGCTGCGATTCGACCAACCCATCCTCCACTATTTGCAACTGGTCCTTGAGGATTGTAATGGTTAACAACTAGCTGATTATGCTCTGTAGACTGAGGACCCTCAGAAAGTGGTGTATCTTCATCAGAATGATTAAAAGGAGAGTTACCGGTACTACTACTGGAATGAGCGTGTCCTTGTTTTCTATTCCTGAGACCACCAGATTGCACAAGTTCAAGATCATTACTCTTTCCTGTGGGAACGCTAGGCCTGGTTTCATCTCCTACAACCACCTTCAAGCCAGAATCTGCTCCTAACTTAGATGCCAAAACAGTTGCAGCTGCTGCCTTTGCAGCTGGGTCAGTGTCGTATCTCTGCATAAAAGAAGTTTAACCTAAATACAATCAGTTCTCCACCAGAAAATCAAGGTGAAAAGAGGGAATGTAATAAATGGAAGCATAATCCATGTTTTTTATCTCATGCAGTCATGAAGACAGAATCATATAAAAAGAAAGAGGTTAATTTCACTAAGACCCCCTCAACTTTCTTATAATCAGACCTCACTCTTATAGCCTGGCTCTTCTACGTCACCCTCACTCCTCTTGCTTGGCCACTTTTTAACTGCACCCCCGCAACTTTAACATCTTCTTCATATATCTGTCAACTTTCATCATCCATGAAAAACACCTCCTCCGTCCAAGATTCCATTTTTTACATGTTGACTCGGTCAAGTGCAAGGCACGTGACCTTTAATGAATTTTTTTTACAATTTTCTGTTCTTTCAAATCGGGAAAGTCGTTCAACTCAAAAGTGGAAATTAAAAGTTTAGGAATCAGAAAATTGTCATTCTCTAATTTGGGAATTGGAGAAGGAAACATATTTTGTTCTGCCAATCAAAAGTCTTTGTTCTGCCTCTGCTTACCCACAGCCCACTTGTGTTTTACCAGCAGAGATCATGAAGAGGAAAAGAAATCAGAAGAAAATATTGGGAAGTTATGAGAAGGAATCGATCAGGAAGAAGATCTGGCATAACTACACATCACTTGCTCAATGTAGCTCAATCATATGCTCAAAATCCATCGGCAAAGCCATATAACAGTTCACCCTTGACTATTCGCAGTCTATGAGAATCACCACAGGAAAGAAAGAGGGTTTGATGCAGAATTTGGGAATGCAAATTTTAGATTTGATGAAAGTTTAGAAAAAAAATGGTGGTTTTGTAGAGAGAATACAATCTAAGGAAGTGAGAATTCTTCTCGCCTAGATACGAAGTAAATCCAAGAGGCAAAAAAAATTAGAGCCAATCATGTCTTCTAGAGCCTACAATTAACCCAAAAAGAAATTGATGGAAAGCAATAAAAATCAGACACTATGGCTCAATAATTAGGCACAGCTTATATCATCATCCTTTCGTGAAAAAAGGAAACAAAAACATGAAAAGGAAGTAAATTCTTTTCTCATTTATTCTAGAACAAAGGAAAACAATTAGAACAGAAAAAAGTGTAAAACCTTCGGAATTCATTTGTCTCCTTTCATTTTTCGAAAGCTTCAGATTTCATTTTCAATCAGCATACAACTTACTCTTGCTATTGCCAACTTATGCATTGCATGTTATTGAAGAATCGATGTAGTTTCACTAATGGCTTACTTAGATTCTGTCTTTATACATGGTGGCTAAATCTCACTATTGTGAAGCTAATAAATGAAAGAGTATGAGTGTGTTACACCTACAAAAAGTGATCTAAGCATTAAACATACGAATATGTCTAAGAACGTCACCTGAATGAGCTGTTGCGTTGAATAATAGTTTGTCTTTTCCTTAAGCTCATCAATTTTTGCTTGCCTCTCAGCTCGTAGCTTTTCCAGAGCTTTTTGGTCTTTGAGATCACCTATAAAGTAATAAGAAATAGTCGTGATAAGCAAGCAACACCCTTACATTTGAATTGTTCATGTTAGCTTCAGATCACAACCTTTTACATTTGGACTCAACGATATGAACAGCATACTAAGAACCTCTTTAAATCTACTCCTAAGCCCAAAAAGAAAATTGGGGGGGGGGATGTCAGAGAGAGAGAGAGAGAGAGAGAGAGAGAGAGAGAGAGAGAGAGAGATGCTACAATAGGAAAGATGAAGGAAGCTAACTTGGTCAAATTTTTAGCCATTAAAAGTGTGACATTTGGGGTTCTCAAGACGAGACATGAGAGGGCAAAAGCCACATGCCATCCAGTCTTCGCACAGTCCACCTGTGTCAATGGCATAATGACAGGTAGAAGTAGAAATACTACTAAATCCAACCACCTTAATCAGCCTTACATGAATCCTCTTACTATATCAGTTACGCATCTACTCCAAATAGCTCTTACTAAATTTAAATCATTTAACCCTCAATTCCAGAATCTATAAGAACCTGTCAGATAGCATGGCAATTCACTCCAAATTCACAAGTTTGTAAACTTCTGGAAGCTGATGTTCTAACTTTCAAGCAACAGTGTGCTTTACAAAGTCAAATTGTTTGAACAAAAACCAGAAGAAAGAACCACTGAAGCTTAGGGGTACTGTATTGATGTACTGACAAACTTTACAACGAACAGAAAATGTAAACAGCTTTTCAAAAATCCAAGTGAAGACTTACACATCTTCGTGAAGCTTACAAAAGCTGAATAAGCAAGATATGATAAAGCAGGCAAAATAAACATTGGCAAAACTCGAAATGCCCTCATCTTCCAGTCTAAATCTACAGATCTTGTCGTCATTATAGCATAACCAACTGCAATAACCTGAAAATTAAAACTCTTTTGAGCAAAAAAACTGGCAGAAAAACCAGAGCATGCAGCAACGAGAGATCAATTAAAGTGTGCCAAAGTAGGAACATCTACATCTCAGCAACTAACTTCCTAACTGCACAGCATTTTATATTTGACATATTACATTGGCACAAGCCAAGAAAATAATAATAGAAAATAAATCCCAACACTCAATTGTAGTAGTCTTACTCAGAAAGTAGAAGTTCACTTGATTCTAGAACATCATCACTATATAAGGTCTGGCTATGATGATTATAATTAATGGCGTCAGAATGGCGTTCAGTAACTGTGCTCGACATAGAAAAGTGCAATTTAACAGTGTACTAACTCCGAGAAATAATCTCATTGGTCTACAAAACAACAGCTAATATAACAATTGTTAATACACAAAAAGTACCTCAAAAACGATTGAAAATACTATAAGATTTTTTATCATTCGCTGCCAAGTTTGTGATCTTCGTTTCATCCTAGCAAGTACAATGGCTTCTTCCTTAGAAATGTATTGAAGTCTCTTCTCAAAATCATCGCGACCTACTCTGAATAATGCATTCCAAATCCGAGATATGATTCCCCCACGCTTCTTCTTTCCATTCCCATTAGTAGTAGCAGCAGCAGTAACATCTTTGTTTTCAGCTTCACTAATGCCTTTATCTTCAGGCATTTCCTTTGCTTACTGGGAAAACTACAAACACAAACATGTTGTGTCACGCCCTACAGGTTTATATCACGCAGGCAAACATGCAGAAGGACTTGAATCAGGTAAGGATAGCACTTCGAGGAAAGTAGATTACAGTTCAAAGACTCAGATACAAACTGAAACAAGTCCCCCGTAAACATACATTTGAAAATCAACTATCTTGCTCCAGAATAAGTAAGTAGTTTACTAAATCTGAATTAGGCACACACTCATAGGAGTGGAGCAATGGATGTGGACAAAATTATAGATCGAGAATATACCTGAATAGACGATCTGAGAGAGAGAGACAGCTCCAATTACTCAGTTTATCAATCTCTCTCCTCTATGGATCCCAGAAAGATAAAAAGAAAGAGATATATAGTATCGACGAAAAATAAAAAACAAAGTCCGTGCGCAAAACGCTTTCCAGCACTTTGGTGCACCACAGAGAGAGAGAGAGAGAGAGAGAGAGAGAGAGAGAGAGAGAGAGAGAGAGAGAGAGAGAGAGATGGTAGTTGGTTTGCCTTGTCCGTAGTTCCCAATGGTTGGGTTTCTAATTTCACTTTCTTGGGAGATTGAGGGGAAAAGGTGGGATCACACGCTGCCACGAACTTCGATCCTGGCCTGGGGGAAGACGGCCGATATGATGAATCCGTAAAGAAGAAGGAAAAATAAATGCGTCCTTAAACTTTTGCTATATTCAATTCCTTGAGTTTTTTTTTTGAACAAATGAAGAGAGTATATTAAAAATCTCGTGTTGTGTTTGGACCCCCACTCTCTCATTTTCCCCGCACACCCCTTCCTTCTAGTATTTTCCTTCAATTTTTTTTTCTGTCAAATTGTTTCTTATTTATTTAAAGTTGTGTATACATTCTCAATTTCAATTACAAATACCGGCTTTGACTTTTCTCTAAGTCATAACTGAGGATTAAACCCGAGACTAAAATCTTGATTATAATCATTAGATTATAAACCCTAATCATCTTATTTGTTATATATGACCTCAATTTAATCAACTTAAAGTGATCTCTCTTTCAAAGTATTTTATGTTATTAGCGTCTTTTTAAAAAAGTAATCGCATCTTGAAAAAGCGATTTCATTTTTACACATCAACAAAAAATCTCCTCTTCAAGATGTAAAGTGGATACCTCGCCTTGACGAGGCGAGTTCTTCACAAATGCAAAGCAAGAAGCTCGCCTCCTCAAGAGGCGAGTTCCAATATGTATGTCTATTTCATCCTAAACAAATATCAATAAAGATGCAATAACAATAATATCATTAGTTAAAATAACTTCATGGAAAAACTTAACCCTATTATACTCCTCAAGTCAGAACTCTTCATGGCATGAAACCAACCACTTTCAACTTTTTCACGAATTTCTTTCTTAAAAAAAGCTTCCCTTGTGACCTTAACAATCTCAAGCACAATCTGTTCTAGAATACAAGTTGGGTCCATAGATCCTCTTATAGAAAAGGATGATATGCGTATTGACATATTAAAATGGTGAAATAATGTTGAAACGAATATGGATGAGAGTGAGGATGGTAATGGTGTGTTGGTTTAAAACATATTTAAGCAGTACCCACTATATTTTCTTGTTTCAACATATGCAACTCGTGTTTTTTTAGTTTTTTACTATTTTTTTATTTCAACATAGTGAAACTCGCCTCACTTGGCATTTTTTTGTCAAAAATGTCATAACACCTAGTATAGTCTCGTATCTTTAACAGGCGAGTTCGCCTACATGTGAAGTGTTATTTTTCTAATTACTTTCAAAATTAATTTATTATATTAATTGTTTAAAAAAACATTAAAAATATAACAAGAAACCTCTCTTTCGGTGCCTTTGTTTGGAAGCCGAGAATGTTGTAACGTTATTGAAGATATAATAGCCGTCTCATTATTATCTTTGGTTTAGGTATTATTGTTGCATTATTAAATTTAAATCAACATTCACATAAATTAGCAATACCCAGCAATAAGCGAAGCCAAGTTGCCAACCGCAAGTTCGTTTTGGAATAAGATTTGACAGGTAGAGAGAGGTGGACAAAGATGGGACTTGAAAAGAATACATATTTACCACTCAGTAAACAAAATTAGCACAAGTTTTATGAAGAGCTAATCTCTTGAACAAAAAATTTGAATCAAAGAGACAATTAGGTAGGTAGCTGTACCTACTATTCTTGCTAACTTGCCGGACATTGGGTATGGAAAAGGGACTTTGCTCGCCGGATAGACATGAAGCAAGTTAGCTGGTATATGTGAGTTCTGATGAACAACTCCTCTTGATTGCACTTTAAATAGGTGAAGTGCTGTTGTTTGGTACGATATAGTAATTTCCCTTCCCGATGTCATCTTCTATGGCCTTTTGATTGTCCGTCTCCGAAGTTCCTCCTCCTTGCGGACAAGGACATGTTCTGATTTTGTTGCCTACCAACACTGCCAAACTAGAGAGGCACAATTTGCTCAATGTATGATTTTCCCGGAAAGTTTCTCTTATCTTTTGGTAGCATTCTTAGCTGGGGCAACCAATATGACACATATTTACCTTCAGGATCATATGTCTGTGCCTGTCAGATATGAATGTATATCATGTTTGTGATAAGGAGAGACGAGTCGGTGAAAACATATGAAAAAATAAAGCAAGTTACACGGACTTTTATGTTTTAAAATGCACTCAAACTGATTGATTTCATTGCAAGTTCGATAAGCCACAACTTTATATTACGTAGTGTAAGGGGGAGAATGTAGGAAGCACCTATAAAACCATATTCTACATGTAAATCTTGGCTTAAACTTGCCACCTCTAAGGTTATACTTAGTAGCCTCCAGTTGACAATAGTGCTCAAGACATAATAACTTTCATTATAAAAAAGACTTTACTTACTTGCTTGGGAATACTGAAGTAACGATCTTCTCTGGGGTCATTCCCAACTCCTATAATGAAGAAAAGATGAAATGTTGATTCCTAACAGGCTAGCAGCTACTATTACAATAATAACATTTTGCAACTGTATGAAAATAAAATCAACGAGCATAATTATATACTTCTCCGATGGAGGTTTAAGTCTCTAAATGCTCTCAAGCCTCACTATTTGAGAGTAATGTACAAATCCGAGAATGAACTATCATACTACTTGTTAGAAAGTACTATTGAACAGTGGAGCTGTACTACAAGCTCTACTCTTTACAAGGGAGAAAAGTCCTCCCAACTTCTAATGAGATATAGAGAAGGGAAAACGTCCATGTTTTTCTTCCAAGATTTCGCACTTATACACTAACATGATTGTTCATGTACTTGAAAAAAACAAGCTGATGTACATGAACTTTCGGAAGGCAAAAATGACGGATTGATGTGCATGTACATTTAGGTACCTGCTCCATAGGTCCAATTTCCATAGTTGGAGCATGGGTCATAATCCAAAAGGCATGTTTCAAACCATTCCGCTCCCATACGCCAGTCAATACCCATATCACGAACAAGAAATGAGCACACAATCTGTAGAAACATAAAAGTCAATCATCAAGCTCAACAGTTACGAGGAACCTAATGATAAATGTGCAGTTTGATGCCAGAGAAGTTAACTTTAGTAAATGTCATAGTGACGATATAAACATTTCACTGTCTTATTTTTGACAGTAGAATATACACTCACAATATGTAGATTTTTTTAAGAAACAAAAGATGTAAAACTTACCATATAAAGTTAGAAAAAAACTTGTTACAGAATCAAAATAAACTTTCAATATACCTGCCGTCCTCGATTTGACATAAATCCAGTTGTTGAAAGTTCTTTCATGTTGGCATCTATAAGAGGATACCTGGAGGTTTTGTATGCAAGAGTTGAAACTTTTTTATTATTTTAAACAGATGTGCTAGACATAGAACTTCCAAATGAGCTGATTAACAACAGCAGGCACTTCGTTTTATTAGTATTTAGTTCCACGAGAAAAGATAACTTCTCGTTGATAGAATGATTATGAGGAGTTAGAAAGAAAGGAGCAGCAAATAACATTTAGATTTCTTTTCAAAAAGTAAATAGGAGCGTAACGAGTGTCCTTCAGAAAATGTATACCCTGTGCATCCATCTCTCCAAGATTCAAATAGATTCTTGTCTTGGCTCCAACTGCGCTCCAAATTTCTCGGGCCACCTGAGTAAGGAAACTGGGATGACTACAAGATAACAACAGACAAACTGACAAAACTATAACAAGCTTCTGAGTAGGTGCACTAAAAACAGTGATGAGCATGTTCAAATATCAAATTTTACCTAAATGAAAAAGAGAAGTCCCATATTTGGCTGAAAGAAACCTGAAGTAATCCCTCCATATCAGTTCAAACAAAACCCTATCACATTATAGATAAAGTCAAGAAACTTGGGAGAAGATAGTAATAGAATCCAGTGAGCTTAAAGGTTTATCTTTCATTTTTAAATTTCTAGGCATGAGAATTAGAGACTAGACACTCTCATAAACACGTAAATAACACATAGAGAGAGAGGGAAGGATACCAGTATGTAGACTCATTCGCGAGCCTTTCCTTTTCATATCTGCTCACCTAAGGAAATTAATGCAAGTGATGCAAGTTTAACAACATAACAATCATGATCATTGAACCAAAAGCTATTTAAATTCAACCTCTTCGTGAATAAGACGAGGAGAGACGCTCCCTGAAGCAAGCCAAGGAGAGAACTTTGTCGAGTAATCAGCACCTAACATCCCATTCCTTGTATCTTTATATATCTTTAAAAAATCCTAGATAAGCCAAAATAAGAGAGTAATGTCAGTAACAATCCGTGCTGGTTTTATTTGCTAATCGTCTAACCAATGAAGATCTTATTGTCAACTTCAATCGATTGAAACTCAGATGACTTTTATAAATGAAACAGAGCACCACGAGAGAATCTTCCTGGCCTTTAGAGTCAGTAAAATGAGACGCAATCAATATTTAGAATCCCCAGAATGAAGCTAACCGGAACTTAGATGGCAAAACTGTCCTTATATCGCCCTGGCTAGAGAGACCATATAAAAGTCTTGAATCACCAACCCGCAAGATAAAATGTCACAGACTAATTACTCTTATTCCTCCTCTTGTCATGAATGATATCATCAACACATAAGTGTAACAGTGTTTACAATGACTACCCTCACCTTCTTCCAAAAATATTCACTTATTCTGCTGAGAGCAGCACTCTCACCTCCAATGAACTTCATCCCTTTAGTAGCCTGAATCAAGACAAAAACAAACAAGTACTGGTTATTCTCAGAATTTTCTGTATTTTTTAACAAATTCATCTTTATATGTCCTGCATATGTGTAACCATACACTCGGAGATTGAAGTCCCAGCTGATCTATTGATGGTACAAATCCCCAATCATCAATGCTTGGTGGTGGCCCAAGAGAAATTGGAAGTCTAATGCAGCCTCGGACTTTGCACTTGGCTTCGACAGTCTGCATGTTTTAGATCATCAACAAAGTAAGCTCCTGAAAGATCATCTTCGACAGTCTGCAACTTCACCAACAATCCAAGACATTATCATTATAAAAAGAAATAGTGTACCTTCCTAAATTGAGTATACACGTCAGGTAAGCTGCTGGTGTTGAATGGGAGATCATCTATATGGTACATAGTGGTACCCCAAACCAGACGTAAGTTAGGGCTGCTTCCAAAACTTGGCTTCGTCTTCTCTGATGATATTGGAAACACTACATTTCGAAGACATTTGTTAACCATTCTTTCAATATTCAGCTCCTCACTGCAAGTTTCTTTTTGAGCAAATACCTGCCACCATAATTGTTAATATGTTGTATCCTACTCCTTAAACAAATCATTCTAAAAGCATTATGTTTACACTAATGAATAAAAAATATAAATATTGTATCTTATCAAACAAAGTAACACGATTATAGCATTATATCATGACGACGATTAAGATACAGACTAAACCCAATTAAAATTAGGAAAGTCTGACTCTTGCAAAACTAACTTCCTTACCTTGTAGTATTTTACTGTTGACTTACTTACATTATAGCATCATACTGCAAACTTTAGAAATTTTCAAATCAACTAGTTATCAACCTATTTTCGCATTATATATGGAATACAAGTTCTATAGAGAAAGAGTTAAGACTATACTACAATCTATGGCTTTAGCTTCTCTGGAGGTGAAAACTAATATTTTAAAAGCTACAAGTTACTTAACTGTGTGAGCACCATGAGCCTTGGCAACAGAAGGGAGGATTTCTTCTGGCTTCCCATGTCGAATGAGCAAGTTGAGGCCCTGCTTGATCAAATTCTTTTTTAAGTCGGCCAAGCACTCGATAAGGAATTGCGCTCTTAAAGCTGCCACAGAGCGAGTTTAGTAGATCTAACCTCCATATGAATTAAACTATACAGTTATTCGAGTTCTGGACATAAAAATACTGTCCTCCATTTACGTAGCCCTTGAAGAACAATAGAACTAATTAATCAGGCACTTCGTTGATATGTTGAAGAATGAAGATTACTATTATCCTTTTAATCTTTTACATTCTAGGAACCCAGACTCTGAATTAAAGTAGTTCAAGCCCAACAGAAATAAAAGGGATAAATAATCCCCACTGACTTCTTAATGCGCTTTTTAAAAGTCAAACACGGAAAGTAAAATTGATCAAGTGAAAATGTTTTGGAATTGTGTAAAAATACGAAAGAAACTGCACAAATACCGACAGGGAATCTTCAAACTTGACCAGTCTAGCATAGATGGAACTCAATCCAACATTGTTCTTAAACAGAGTTTGACTATGGTTCCCGAAGCTTGGTTCATAATGGCTCAATGATCCACATCCACGTCGTTACAAATGACACAAAATTTACCCCTTTTGCCTCCACTTAGTAAAAGTCAATCAATCATACGCAAACCGATTCTCGTGCCCCCAAAGATTTCCCATTTCAAAAATTTTCGTTGGCATCATGTTTCTAGCAAATAACAATAGGATCACCACCTTGGTTTAGATTTCTTTAAGAGCCACATTCCTAACAGAGTGAGAACCCACCTAAGTAGGTGGAAGAAACTAGATGAAAAAGAAGTCGTCAGACTTCTCTTACTGAGCAATAATACACAGTTCAAATTTGTACGATGTACATGCCTAGAAGAACAGACTTGAATTTCATCTTCGGGGACCCGAAAGACACTCTTATTATCAATGACATTCTAAGGAAAGTGCAAATGACATCAATTTGTTTGCTAATAATTTACCTCCAGTTTTAGGGAATCCAAAGTAATAGGTAGTGTCAAAAAGTCGAGGATCCACGCAATAAACCGGCAAAACAGCCTCGGACGAAATCCACGCCTTATACAAAGCCTCATTGTCCAAAACCCTAAGATCATTCCTAAACCAAACAATGGCTATGCCTTTTCCTTTCCTCACGGTCGAAGAAGAAGAAGAAGAAGGCAACGAGTACCTCTGAAAGGTCTGCTCCGCAATCCGATCGATCTCGTCAGAGTCCAGACCAGGAACCTCATAAATAGGCGACGATGAAGATCTCTTATCAGATTCTGAGCTCGAATTCATGGAAAAGTAGCAAAAGCGAGGCTTGAATTTGATTTGCTTGATGACAGTTAAATGAGGAAATGGATAGTGTATAAACTGTTTTAGGAAGGAAATGGATTGGGATGTTGAACATAGACTTAGAGTGGCCATAACGTAATTTTACGGATTTTCCAAAGAGCGAGAGAGAAAGAGAGATTTGAGCAGTTAAGGAGGTGACACGTGGGAATAAGAGTTTGAGTGTGACGTGGCAACTTGTGAGCCTATGGAAGAAGTCTGACGTATCTGTCTAAACGTAGACCACATGATTTCTTCGTCTCCGACTTTTAATATTTCCCCGCGTGTCTGTAGGTAGTGGGGACGCCTCTCGCTTAATGACGGTTGTATCCAAAAGTTTTTGTTTCTCAAGCCAAGATATATAAAGGAATAACTATGAAAATCTCACTATAGGAAAAGAGGTTAAATGAGAGAAATTTTAAACCTTATTAGATATAGTATATATTAATATTTTTTAGTTATTTAATATATTTATATTCATTGGTAGATAATTACGTTCTCACGTGTTAAGTAAGTTAAAATATACAAAAAATTTTAAATTAACAATAAAGTTAAAATATAATATTTTTTAAAATGACAATTTAAAGTAAAATAATTATAATAATAAATACATTAAATGGTTAATAGTATTGTTGAAATTCTACTATATAGAATTATTATTTAGATAATATACAGAATAACTATTCGTCAATTTGTTAGATTCTATTATATTAAGAGATAATATGTATATTTCAAAAATATTTATCTCAATTCATTTATATAAATTTCATATTCTGATAACATAAACAAATATTATATAATATTTAATTTTATAAATTTCTGTCAAAAAATTAGTGTACCAAAAAAATAACCTCAAAATTAATTTGATTGAATATTTATGTTTCTTTTTGCATCATATTACACAAATATTTAATTTTACAAACTATTACTAATAAATTATTATTGAAAAATAATATTCTATTCTATGATTATATTAAATGTGAAAATATGTGAAAATCTTAAATTTTACAATATTTCAAGGAGGATTGAAGGGTTAAAAGAAGAATCAAACATTTCTCACCTTTAAGTCAATTTTAATATACTAGTTGAAAAGCATGTGCTTCGCACGTGTTGAAGAATTTTAAAATTATGCAATATATTTTAAAACTATTAATAATGTTGAGATAAATATATTAGCTTTCGAAATGTTGTAAATAGAAAAGAAAACAAAATAATAATGGTAATTTTTTCATACACAATTAAACTATTACAAATAAAAAAAATTAATAGGTCATGTATCATCTGGAGATGATAAATTTATAATAAAACTATTATAAATATAAAAAAAAACTTGAATAAACTATGCATCATCCGGAGATGATAAAATATTTACAAGAGTTTTTTAATTAAAGAACGCACGATCTGAACAAATTTATATCATAAGATGAGATGAAAAAAATTTAAAAATTATTTGAGAAGAGAAAACTAAATGTGACAAATTATTTTACTAATGATAATTAGACATTAAAATTATTTTATTTATTATAAAATAAAAAAATAAAAAAAATCTTACAAATAAACTATTGTCTATACTGAAATAATGCTTATGGTATAATGATCTCTAAAATCATATACACGATTATTCACATTTCTAATAGCATAATATAAAATACTAAATGTTATAAAGTATTAGTAAAAAAATAATTAGTGAATAGAATTATGAATGAATTAAATACAAAAAAACTCGATCTCATACTATATTTAGTGAGGTTTAAAGGGTAAAATGAGAAATCAAAAGTTTCTTCCCCTAAACTTCTTTTAATATAATAGAGATATTCATTAATTATTCATTTACTAATACTTTCTAATGTTAGTATTATATATTATTATATCATTAGAAATATGAAGGATCATGATATAATTTTAGAGACATTTATATAATGAACTTTCTTTTAATCAATAACAATGAGATATTGTCAATCTGCGAAATTCTTTAATACGTTGATATATGATTAATACATTTTAGTATTTGTTTGCATTTTTTTAGTTTTATAATAAGTGTAATAATTTTTAATGTCCACTATCTGTAGTAAAATAGTTTATAAAATTCAACTTTTTTTTCTCAAATAAATATTTTTTTTAATTTTTTCATCTCATCTTATGATATACATTTGTTAAAATAGTGCATTCTTAATTTTAAATTTTTTTATAAATAATTTATCATCAGATGTGCACGACTTATTGAAATAGTTTAGTTAAAAAATATATTATCTTCAAGTAATTTAAAAATATATGATCTCCAAGTAATATACGACAAAATTAGATTTTTTTATATTTCAATAGTTTAATTATAAGTATTAGAAAATAGTATTTTGCTATTATTATTTTAATTTTATTTTAGATTTACAATAATTTTAAAAGTTAATGCATTTATTACAACGTTAATATTAATTTTAAAACATATCTTATAAATTTAAACTACTTCACCACGTCCCAAGTATGTGCTTTTTTACAAGTAGTTGAAAATGAGAGTTGATTTATAAAAATGTCTGAAAATTATAAAAATAACTGGAATAATTAATTTAGTTATGATTATTACACCGTATAACGTAAATAAATTAGTCATGCATGTGTAACTTTTGAACTAAATTAGTTATTGTGATTATTTTTACAATTTTTTCTGGCAATTTTTGCAAACCACCCCTTAAAATCTTCCTTTTTTTTTTGTAATTTTTCTCAACTCACAACTCACTTTATAGTTATTCTCGTTCATAATTTAATTTTCTTAACCGTGTTAGTTTTAGATTTTAATATTTTTATACTGTTGATGACCTATATAAAACACATATTAATGTTAAATAATAAACATCCAGGTTGCTATAGTACAAGTCATTTCTATAATTGAATCTTTTTAGAAAAGAATTGGTCCCAACGTTTTAAATTTTTATAAAACTTAATTAAAAAATTTAAACTTACCATGATCAAATTGAGAATTAAAGTAAATTTTGAGCAGTAAAATTAATTTCTTAAGCAAAAAAGTTACTAAATTATGACAAAGCGGAATTTCTTTCAAAGGAATATGACGAATCAGTTTCAGGTAACTGGATTGTCTTTTATTCACAAACAAAATCAATAAAAAAAATTCGGAATGATCGTTTTTAAAAGAGAAAAACTTTTTAATCAGAATCATCCAAGAGACAAAGATACTTAATGATGGATGTTATATCCGATATGAATATCGAGCACATAAGATGAAGCTCGAGGCATGGGGATGACCAAAGTAAAAAAGGCTTCAAGTGATCCCAAAAGTCGAAGTCAACGTCTCTAGCAGGGAAACTTCTACAATGCCAGGAAGAAATTCTCGACATTTATACTGGGTCATTGTGGTATTTGGATTATTTTTTAAGCAATATGAGTCACACAAACCCCAGTCAGTCATAAGTCATCATTTCTAATTTTGTTTTTCCTTTTCTTTTGGTTTACCAAAAATGTATAGATGTTCACCAAATATTTACATATGTTCACAAAAAATGTACTAGAGTTCACCAAAATGTACAAAATTAATAATTCTTGGAAGAATTCACAAAAAATGTATAGGGGTTCACAAAAAATGTAAAGGGGTTCACCAAAACATATAAAATGAATAATCTTGGAGGGGTTCACCAAAAATGCATAGGGGTTCACCAAAATGCATAAATGTTCACCAAATATGTACTGGGGTTCACCAAAAATATAGCGGGGCTCACCAAAACGTACAAAGTTAATAATTCTTGAAGTGATTCATAAAAAATATATATGGGTTCACCAAATATGTACACAAGTTCACTTCTAATGTAGTGGGGTTCACCAAGACGTACAAAATTAATAATTCTTAGAGAAATTCACAAAAAATGTACAGAGGTTCACCAAAAATGTATTGGAGTTCACAAAAATGTACAAAATTGACTTTGTACCTTTAGGTGAACCCCAATACATTAAAAATGAAACCCCTGTACATATTTGATAAACCCTATATTTTTTTGTGAATCATAATACATCTTTGGTGAATCCCTATACATTTTTGGTGAATCCCTCCAAAAATTATTAATTTTGTACGTTTTAGTGAGCTTCACTACATTGACGGTGAACCCCTGTACATTTATAGTGAATCCCTCCAAGAAAATAAATTTTTAAACTTTCGTGAACCTCTCAAGCATTTGTTGTACCCCACTACAAAGTTGGTGAACACCTAAAATTTCAATCGCCATTCATCATGGGCGAATCACCTATCTAAAGTCCCAAATCGCCATCCCGATGGTGTTAATCGCATCTTCAAGGCCAAGCGCCATTTAAATGGCTCTAATTGCCACAACCCTTCCTAATCACCATACTTGGATAGACGATCACCATAGTTATCCCTGAACGCCATTTAAATGGCCTTAATCGCCATTCAAATGGCTATAATCGTTGTTTCCCTCATAAACCCTAAAATTATTATTTTTTAATTAATTACCGTACACCAGGCGAATCTCCGATAAAAATAGAAAAATTTCATCCTCTCAATGCAAACATTCATGATATTCACTTATTATGTGAAATTAGATTGGATTAAATAAAAATTCCTCAAGCAATTGAACATTTATTCATAAACTCGGTAGAAGTTGTCATTGATAATGTTGTTGTGCTTTTCTGATAAGTATCGAGTGACACGGATTTTCACCATATATAATTATAAGTTGTGATCTTATGCTGATATATAAATCATATTTATGGGTTTGACGAACACGTATAACCCTCAATGTCGGATTCTATTGTTAAATCAAACATATCCGCTAAAAATTTGAAATTTGAAATTTAACCTTTTATCTTATAATTATAACCCCATAAAATTTGGAAAATAATCTCATTTACATTTTAATTTATAACCTTATAAATATATTTATCAAATTTAACCTTATTTTGTTATCAAAATTAAATCCAAAATTAAAAAACTCTATTCCCCTTCTTAAAAAACCCGATACCCGCCTTTCCCCTCCTCTCTCAACACTTCATTCATCTTCACTCAAACACTCCATTCTCACCCTTTCTTCTTCATCTTTTCACAGCCTAAAAATCTCATCAAACTGCCTCCAACCCAACACCGCGAGGAAATTTCGCACATCCCTTGTAAACATGAGTGAAAGCCGTGTCCACCCTGAGCCAAATCCGTCCAACCCGCGACCCCAAATCTCATATCCTTATAATATTATATCTTTTCACCAAAAATGGCTAGAGAAAAAAAAAGTTACAAAGCAAAAGGTGAGTTTAACGACGCAACCAAGTTCAAGCGGTTCGAAAGAGTCGTATGAGGCCACTGGTTATGTGATGAAAAGATTTCGTCTAAAGAATCAAAATCTTACTAGCTCTATTCTTTATATTGCTCCAACAGAGCGTACATCTCATCCAACCAAACAAGATGTAAGTTTTTCTTTAAGGATTTTGAATTTTATGTGTTATATTGTTAAAACACCTAATAGATACTTGATTCATTCTGAAAATTGGGTGTTTTTTATGTGAAGATTGTAGAAATGTATGGTTGTTGGTAGAAATATATGTCTTGGATATAAAGCTATAGTATTTCCATGAGTGCCCGTAAAGTGGTCGATAAAATATCATAATTAATTATATGGCATATTTTTATCATTGTCCGTAAGATGTTTGATAAAATGTCACATTAGGGCCTATGCCATATTTATATAATGCTCGTAACATGTTTGATGAAATGCTATATCCCATCTACAGAAAAAGTGTAAGTTTCTTTAACGAAAAAATTGGTTGTTATGTGTTATAGTGTTACACCAAATATATGCTTGAATCATTTTGAAATTGGGTGATTTTATGTGATGCTTCTAGAAATGTATGATTATTGGCAGCGATATATGTTTCAGATGAAAAATTATAGTGTATGTTTATGTGCCCGTAAGGTGTTCGACGAAATGTCACAATAAGGATTATAAATTATTGTCATTGCTTTCTTTTATATTTTTTCCTACGTAATACATCTTTCTTCACACAACTTTTTCACTGAGTCATGACTTAAATTTTAATTTCCTAGGCTGAGTTCTATGATCTTGGTGTATGTGGTTTTGGGAACATTACACTAGTAGCTCGGTGGTACAGTAGGTTTCCTGAAAATGTGGGAAGGAATGTCGATGCTTCCGGGTTTAGGTACTTTATAAATATATTGAAAAAAAGGTAGATGAATCACATTCTATTGAAAATCATGGCCGAGAAATGGTGGGATACAACTGTTGGATTGGGTTTTAAAAATTTAAGAAAAAACAATGAACCACGAATGGTTTGTAGGCCAAAAATATAAAAAATTTCACAACTATTTAATCATATTAAACATAAAACCTTTTATGATCATGCATATTTAGATTGACGTATTTGAAAGAGGTGGAAATAATATTATATATTTCTTGTATCAGAGAAATTCTGACTTAATGGAATCCTATTGATTGTCTTGCGTTCTTCGTTCCTCGTAGGACTTGAATCAATCTTCGCACCAACTACCACTCGTAGGATTCAGAAGTATATCTCAATAGGATGTCGTTAGGAATTGAGTGTGGGCTCTCAAAACAACATAAATAAAAAAACAAATTTTTCTCTTCTTCCTCTAGATTTCGGCGGCAACTGGGAGGGGAGGGGAGAAAGAAACTGCTTTCTTTGCTATGTGTAATCACACATTGTGATCAGAGTTGTGTCAACACACTTAGGGAGACAACCCTAATCCCTATACCATAAATTGCTGAAATTCTCCTCCATTTACAGTAATTGTTGAAATTTTACATCTCCCTTGAGCCAATACTGTGTCTAAATTCATCAATCTAAATTGATAAATTAAGTTGATCTCCATCAACTACTTAATTAATTTCTTTTATTTACTAATTATCCAATAATTAAAAAATAACAATGAATTAATTTGAACATTAATTTTTGCTCTTCACTACTTTAGTGAATATACCTATCACATATGGGTTCTGGAAGTATACCTTGATCCAAAACACGTGTTTGGTCCAACTAGTGTTGTTTCTCATTCTTGTCCTTATGAGCTAGTCCTGAGGCCGAATGAACCCATATGAATAAAGCTATAGGATTTAAATACTTGACAAATTTATCTTCATAAATTCCTGGCCTATTTAATCCTGACATCGTACGACTCCACTATAGGTCTTGTGCCAAATCAACTCTCAATTCATACGCGCTACAGAATATTTTACTATGTTACCATTCGTGAATATCAGTAATAAGAGTGAGATATAAAATTATCATTTTATCCTTCTAGTTATTATTTTCTTAACTATTTTATTGACTGTGAATAAGAAAGACATAACAATGAATTATCTCGCACAGTTCACCATGCCTTATTAAATGATTCATTTCATCAAGTACCTAACCATGTTTATTTATTCACACACTTATCAATAAAACATAAGGTAATATTGTTGCATTTTGTAATCCGCCACGATTTCAAAATCTGTGAATCACGTAACTCTAACATAGTTGAATCATGATCCCAACAGCTGAGGTATTGTCCGGCAATTTGAACTCACTCTTTTGGCGTATCAAAGACCGTAAGTAACTAAGTCAAGTTTTGTATTCATCTTAGGATTAAGGTAATCATGAAAATACCCTTAAGGTGTAAACAATTAGATTTAGAGCTAAATAAATGACTTTGCTCCAGATTGATTTATTACTGGTCTATTCAACATGTTCCTTAACATGTCTAGGTCAACCATTAGAGTTTCCACTCACATGCCTCAAGACTGGAATCTTTTGATTTCCCAGTCGATCCTAAGACTGCGAATAACATTTTGAACTATTTTAAAAGAGTTTGTCTGGAAGACCCCTCAGTCTTTACTCTTCTTACATTGGTAATAGTTCCAAGACTTGAGTAAATTATAAACACACTTTAATTAATAGAAAAAATTTCATTCATTCATTAAATTCAGTAATACAAAATGTCTGAAAAATAACTAAATACTCACAAAAAATTATTACACCCTACTTTATAGATGTACTTCCAACAACAACCCACACCTTTCATATAGATGAAGTGGGTGAAATGACAATTACCCCATTGAACTTTGTTGCGATTACCGGCCTGAAAGTCGATGGCCGCAAACTAGACTATGATTTGGAAGTCTACAACGACAAGAAGGCACTGCGGAAGCTAGTCGACAAACCGTTGTCGGAGCTTAGAGAAAAAAAGTTAGTTATCAATGGATTTTTGATAACTATGTTACTTACGAATGTACTACTCCTGAGAAGGAGGAAATTTTGACGAGAGTTTTTCTTCTGGCGCTCTTGGATAGTACAATTTTTTATGATTAGAGAAATAAAGTTTATTTGTACTTCCTCCCCAGTCCATAAAAAATAGATGAAACACAAGCATATAATTGGGGTGGTTCGGCGTTGTCTGTATTGTATTGCAATATGGACACCTTATGTCACGATAAAAGTGTAAGGACTAAGAGTTTCTAGAGAGCATGAGAGGTATGAGCTTCTGAGTACTTTCTGTATTTGGCATTGAGCAGACCATTGGGTGGTCTAGAGACGTTCCTGAGAGTAGAACTTTGGATAGACATTGAGTGGGAACAAGGGATGTTTCTCACTGCCTAAAAGAATTACGTGCTTCGATATGTGAAGCCCAATGGGATATGTGTTTTATTCTATCAATGCTTATATTGTACCCTCTTGAGTATGAATAATATTTTACTAACAAACTATTTGTTTCTGAACTTGCAGATTAATTGGAACCATTAGGGACAACATACAAACTTGTCTGACTATTGAGAATCTTACTGTAAGGACCTTTTGGAAGAGCATGTACTTGGGTGAACGCGTCTCACGGCATAGTTTGGGAATCGAGGCACCGTACATCCCATACAGACCCTGATCTTCAATGTTATGTGATCAACCATTCACCAGAGATGATCTGACTGGTGGTCTTGGAGGTTTCAGAGTGACACACTTCATTGATGATGTAGATGGCGACGACGAAGATACTTATGATGAATTTTGGAAAAATTGATTGTCTTACAATTGTGATTGGGCATCTTTATCTTTGCATGTGCTAAACGTCTCTAAGTGGTTTTTAAATATAGTAGATTACTCATATTATAATACAATGTAAATTTGTAATCAATCTACTTGGTATTGTCTCCCTCTTCCCCTTTGTTTCTCTCTCTCTCCCCTTCGTCCCCCCTGTTCTGTCGCTCTCTCCTTTGTCTCCACCCCATCTCTGTTGCGTCTTTCTTTCTCTCTCACTCTTCTTCGTCTCCCTTTTCTGTTTCCCCCTTCTCTTGAACCGGTTCACCTGAACCGGACCAGTTCATCCAGACAGGGCCGAACTGGTTCAGTCTAACCATACCAGATCGAACCGGCTTGGTCAGACCACTCCAGTTTAACCCGACCAGACCGAACGGCCCAAAATAGCAGAGCTGAATCAGTTCAGACCACTCAAACCTTGTTGAACCGTTTTAAACCGCTTGATAATTTACACCCGATGTGGTTTCCACCTGTTCCCAAACTCGCGTAGTTAATTAAATAATTGTAGATATTATATGAATTTGTTGTGATCTGGGATTCTTGGATTTCAGGTCATTAGTTGCTGAATTTAATTTGTAGCGAATCCAGGTAAGTGGATTTACATAATAATTCAGTTTATATGTTATAAGTGTAGAATATATAATGTAAAATTATTTTATTATTTCTTTATGTTCAATCTCATGATAAAATGTTTTATTTATTTTTCATATCATGATGAAATTATTTACCATGTTATATATGATTATATTTTGAGTTATACATGTAATAGTTATATCATTTATGTTCGTGAACAAGTTATATGTTTACCCATATATATGTGATAATGTGAATTATGAATATTAATTCAAGTAAGGTGATAAGTAAACAAGAAGTAGACTTAATCATGTCTCTTGGTTATCAAGTAACCAGATTGTTCACGTCATGTTATCAAGTTATACGGTTGGGTGTCACCATGTTCATGTTAGCATCCTTAAGGTTCAAATAACCTTAAGTGACATCAAGTTTCAAGACATCCAATCTGTCATGTTCACGTTCATGTTACAAGTTCAAGTTCAAGTTGTGAAACAGTTCTGGTTAGGTTGTTAATCGAGGGATATGTCTAGTCGAATTATGATCAAGCAAGTATAAGTATTGGCATGTATAAATACAAGTTCAAGTTATATATTAACCACGAAATCGGTGTGTTATTACAAATATTTTATGTGACCAGTGAATGTGTGAAATAAATTTGCATGAGTTATATGCTTACATTTATGTCATGTGAAACTTATTAGTATGTGAATTTACTTACTGAGTATTTTTAATACTCACCTCCATAGATGATTGTGTTGCAGGTGATGGTGAGCAGTAGGAGTGAGGGACTATCATAACAAGCATGATTATGATTTTAAGTCAAATTATAACATTATAACTTTAGTTTGAGTTCAGTTATTTAAGAAATTTATGAATATTCATGTTTAACTTTCATGTTTTATGGATTTTTGTGCTTCATTTTATTACAGTTTAATGAATCATTTTTTAGTTTAATGAGTTAATATTCTTTTAAAATAATTTTATGCTTCTGTCATTTAACTTTAAAATTAAGGCAAAGTTAGGGTTTTAATTGAATTGAGAATTTTTTGAATTGTGAAATTTTAAGTATGTTTAACCCTCGGGAATCGGGGTGTTACAACGAGACTCGAAATTATTCGTTGGTCAAGTTTGGGGTGCCGAATGACTCATATGTAGTGACACGAGACCAAAACCTTGATACACTAAAGTGTAGCTGTGGCAAGTTTGAATTAGTGAGGATACTATGTCATCATATGTTCATTGTTATGAAAGCTGAACGTATGCAAGAGATCCCAAGCACGTGCATACTAGACCGATGACGGATTAATGTGAAGAGTAATATGCTACCAACTGGGTCAAGTCATTCTCATCTGGATACAGATGAGACAATATTGCTTCGATATAATTCGATCTAACTAGCTACCAAAAGACTTGCTCACTTTGCGTCAAAGTCAAGTGAATGGTTAACTCGAGCCAAAGTGGAGACTGGGATGTTATGTGTAAAATATGAGACCTTGTAGAATGAGAAGATCGCCAACGAACAAGATGTGAAGCACAAGGATGGGGTAGAGATTAAAAAAGGCCATGTTCAAGACTTGATGATCGTGAAGACAAATGGCAGCCAAGGTGCCATTGTAAGAACACTAGACATACCAAACAGTCGTGTCTAGAATTCCGAGCGATGTGCATGCCACGATGCCGAGCGATATTATTGATGATCCAGCACCATCTAACATGCAAGGTGCACATACGACAGGGGTTACGGACAAGGTGCGTCCCACGAACAACTAGCATTTCAATATCCATTTAATGTGAAAGGTGCATACCCATGCAACCCATCTGTATACCCACCACCATTCAACGCATAAGGTGGGTACCATATGTACAACACAAATATCTCATATTGGTCTAATTTTCCATCTCCCCCGCCGCAATAAATGTACATTTTTATTATTATTAGCTTTCTATTATTACATCACTGATTTTGTACATTTTGCATGGCCAACAATTTTGCTTAGGTTGAATTTGGTCTCCTTTCAAGGGTCTATGCTTTGATGATGGACAATAACTTGCAAAAACCTGATTATTTATAATTGTGCACAATAATTCTGCAAAATCTGTTTATGATCACTGCACACAATAACTTCAAAAATCTTCTTATTTATAAGTGTACACAATAATTTTGCAAAATCTGTTTATGAACACTGCACATAATAACTTGCAAAAATCTGACTATTTATAAATGTACACAATAATTCTACAAACATGTTTATGATCACTACACACAATAACTTCAAAAATCTGCTTATTTATTATTGTACACAATAATAAATATTCCCAATAACTTACAAAGACAATATTCTCTTTACTATAACAAAATAATCATATAGAAAATATGACACAATCATGTATATAATATATCTATCCTTTCATTTTCTTCATCTTCTCAATCATTTGCTTTAAAGTAAGACTCGTCTTCGGTGGTTGCAGGGTCCCGAGATAGCCGAATTCCTACTATAAAACTAGCCAGCGTGTTCGTATATCATTTTATACATGGTGTTCAAATGATAGTTGACGATCCTCAATAGAATATCACACTAAAGATCGTGCGATTTCAATTCTTATAAAAATATTCTCAATATTCAACAAAATATCATACACCTCAACAAATTCAATAATGACATCCACAAGTGAGCAAGTCTACAACAATAAAAAAATCACAATTATATAACTAAAAGAATCCAACTAAAACAAAACAGAAGACGAAGCTCTGAGGCTTGAATATTCATCAAATTATCATAACACCTAAACAAATTCAATAATGAAAATCACAAATTAGCGAATCCACAACAATCAGAAAAATCTCAATTACATAACTAAAAGAACCCAACTAAAAAAACAGAAAATGAAGCTCTAAGGCTTGAATATTCACAAAACTATCATATACATCAACAAATTCAATATTGACAGTCACAAATGAGCAAATCCAAAATAATCAGAAAATTCCTAATTACATAACTAAAGGAACCCTAACTCCAAACTAAAACAAAACATAAAACTCTCAAGCTTAAAAATTCACCAAACTATCATTACACCTCAACAAATTCAATAATAACAACCACAAAATGAGCAAATCCAGAACAATAAAAAAAATTTCAATTATAGAACTAAAAGAACCCCAAACTATAACAAACAGAAAACAAAGCTCTCAAGTGTAATAAAGTGTAAATTATATGTGAAAAATTACCCGGGAACGATAGTCACGAACCATTTCTGCCCTGATGTCACCCATATATCTTATGACCCACACACTACAATTACTCCTGCAAACCTAATAACAAAGTGCATCATTAAAGCCTGAAGGAAGCCAAATCAAATTCGCGATCAGTGAACTTACCCATTTGGTTGGGTGACCGTTTGTAGCGGCTTTGAAATTTTGAATGAGCAGAAGGTTGTTGGCGGGGGCAACAAATCTATGAGCTTAGGCCCAAATATCAAGTCTATACCTTTTAACTATAATTACATTCACAAAATATAAAAGAGGAATCAATGTCAAAATCACACATGCTATAAGACAAATCACAAGTCATGATGAAGGGTTATATCATACAATCTTTTTTACCTTTTCGGTTTGTACCGCGTTACGCCGGCCATCTGGCAAGGTGTCCCATATGGTGACTTCCTCATCCATGATAGAATTCTTGGGCATAAACCAATGATCTCGACCATTGTGTATCAGCATACAGATCTATATTACACAATCATACTAAGTCAAAATTTAATAACTTAACTACATTAAATTTGTTTACTGTCATTTGTAGCTCAAGTGTTGGCGTGTATCTCTCCACGATCTTGTGTTTCTTTACAAAATTAGGAAGTTCTACTAATTTGGAAACATATTGACTCTGCAGTGACACAACAAAAACATAATATACAAAGTACATACAAACCTAAGATAAGGATGATACTAAGTAGTTGATACTCACAATAAACAACGTGTGTATAAACCAGAATCGGTTGCTCATCGACGCAACATGAGCCTCCAAGGTCAAAATGCTGACAAACAAGTGTATCACATCCGAGCCAAGCCAATTCTCTGGAAAAGAGTCTTTATGTCTCTCCGGTTAGCATGGCGAACATAATGTTTAATAATCTCACTGCAAAAGATAAATAAAAGACAAACTTAATCAAATTTTGGAAGCTTTTTTAAAAAAATATACTCCACCAAACGCTCATCTTTGACTTTTAGTGGGTCCTGCAATGTGTAGGAACCCACTTTAAATACCTTTTTGTTATCTTTAGTGGTCTGTTTACCCTTCAAATATGGTGAACTGAGTAGAGGACCATCTTTCCTCTCCCGAGTGCCGCCCATCGGGCATTGACTTTCGGTAGACTCAGTGAAGACTTATATGCCCAACCAACATACAACCCCAAGTAAGGTGTTAGATTACTAGTCAAATTATACATGTTATATTTATAGAAAATAAGAAATACAAATAAACAAAATAATACCTTTTGACATCCTTTAGACGTTTCAATCATAGATGGTTTCCTGACCAATAGCTCAGCGAATGATTCGTCAAGCATCCAACTTGATGCAAACATCATCCTTACACATTTATCTAAAGGTGATGAAGAGTCTAACATCTCTTCTTCACGGGAGGGACTAATATCCTCATCAAAACCTCCTCGTTCTTTAGGAGGAGTAAGGGTGACGCGTGGCTCATCATCTTGGGCTCGAGACTTACCAGTGTCCCGTTCCAAAAGACTTGACAAAGTTGTGCACATCTTCTCTTGGACGACCATCACCTTTTTCTACTCACTTAAGTATTTATGAAATATCCACCCTCATAAAGCTAGCCTCCGCCTAAAGATCGAGCATTTATGCCCTTAAGCATCTAGGCTGACGGCTTGATCTTCAGGTAGATCTGCACCCACATTCTCGCGAAGGTGCATACGCTCGCGGTCCTCCCAAACCTCACGGTCGCCCGGAACGGCGTGCGCGATTGTTTCAATCTATATAATACAAATATCTGTGATTAGTAATAAGTAATCAAGAGTAATATAACCAGCCAAATTTGCAATATTCTAACGCTTACCGTAAAGCTTCTAGGCCCTCCTCCCCTTGAAGTTACAAACGTAATAATGTTTGCAATGGCCTGGTCGTTCCACACCAACAACGAAGGCTGGTTCAATTCAACATAGTTGAAAGCACGTGCCAACTTCTCCAAATAAAAAAGCTGCAACAAAATGAACTTATTGGTAGATTTACGTATGTTATAATGCAAAAACAAGACCAATGTACACTAAATCTATTACATGGATAAATAACAAGCATCTGATAATGATATCATGGAGGTTCTTTTGATACCTCACGACACCATCCATAAAATCTTTAAAATAAGTATAAGCTCAATTCTTCTAATGGATGATCGCGGGTGTCTTCACAGTGTGCAATCATGAAGGACGACTGAGTTTGATCGAGGAGATAACAAAACCCATCGGTGTATAGCACAAAGACTTGCCTCTAATGATCATCGTCAGACTCCTCAATCAAGAATTTCGACAAGGTATTCACCAAAATATCACGTTGGGCATTCACCCACTTCGCCCTTAGATATTTGATTTCATTCACATCACCATTAAATTTTATCTCCCCGCCACCGTCGAAGATGCCCAGCATGAAACTCACATAATCTACAGTCGCGTTAAATGTCGACCCATGGACATTCAATGTGCAGGTGGCTGGATCAAAGCAACCTAATAGTTGCTGCAAGACGTTCCTCTTCAACTTGCGGCATTGAATATCCAACAACCCTCTGAATCCCTGCAACGAGATTCGTAAGTTTCTCGAGTGTACAACATGTGAGCAACTTCTTTTTAAAGGCATGCCTTCTCGGATGACTAGGACCGAGTTGTTCCGCTCTGCATTCAAGGGCATGGATTTTATTATCCTTGAAATAATTGATTTGCGCTTCCTTTGTCTTATTGTTCCATAACTTAGCTAGTTCTCTTCATACCTGCAAGTCACAAACTCTTTTAAATTACAATAAAAATTTATCAATTTCACTACAACAAAAAGGACTTAGATGACAGTGAAAACCCGTCATCAAAATCCTTTAATGGCGGGCAAGTGACTGTCATATATGGGCTGTCATCGAAGCTATTTTTACCAAAAACCATCATCAAAAGGTACACTTTTGATGATGGGGGATTGCCTGTCATTATGGGTGCTGTAAAAACACCTTTAATGACGGGGATTGCCCGTCATTACAAGTGCAGCATAAATACATTTAATGACGGGGATTTCCTGTCATTATAGGTGCCGTAAAAACACTTATAATGACGGTTAATCCTCGTCATTAAAGGATCATCTAGAAAAACTATCATGGGAAGGCAAAAACTTGCCTTCCCATGATAGCTTTTTATTAAAAATCTACCTTAGGAGAAAGTTTTATGAAATGAGATGAAAGACCCAATATTTAGAGTAAGCAGTAAACATCATATATTAAGAGGAGAACAAAACCAGAAAGTTGACATAGAAACATAGAATGAAATAAAATGAAGAACAACGACGAACAACATCGAACCTCCTAAAATACTAAAGCTTAAATCAAAGACAGTTCGATAATGAAAGTAAGAATCAATTATGCACTAAAGGGTTACCGTCATGTATCGAAAAATCATTCCACCCCTCCAATTCCAGTCTACACAAAATTATGATTTATCATTATCAAAACAACATATAAACAAGAAGGATTTGGATCTAACTTCAGAGAAAAAAAAATCGTTAATAACTCTATAAAAGAAATTGATATTATTGTTATCATTGAAGCAAAAAGCAACCGATCGTATGTTAGCTAAAAAGCTAACTTATATTCTCAAATCTTTTCATGTTTCTTTAAATGCCATCAAGTGGCTAGTTCACTATAAGCACTAGGAATCCCAAAAGAAAGGATGTTATTGGTTGGAAAGCTCTAAAGGTAGTAATTAGTCAATAAAATATCAAATTCATCATATAGATAGATAGTAATACAACTACAAGATGCATCTTCAGTACCAGAAATCATGATTTTCGTATACAGTTGCAACAAATAAAGAACTTTCAGTGTCTGAGGAGAACAATATTCTGATTGTAAATAATATCAGGTTATAAGATCTAAATGCAGGGGAAGATTGGAGAATTCATAACAATTTTCTTGCAAAATTACCTTTTTATAAGGAATCAGTTAGTCTAAAAATATTTCATTACAATCAAAAGAATCGAACTCTAGCTGATGTAATGATGAATTTACAAATTGAAGCTATGCGTGCTAATGCTATTATTCTAAGCATGTTCACATGTTACTATTTTTAGCTAAAGTGTAGACCTTTTGAATATATATTTGCATCCCTTTTCGAGGAAAGGAAGTCTCTTTTGTCTCTCAAACCTGTGGAAGACTTGACCCACAATAAAAGGATGCACAGACTGCTTCTACATTACTTAAAACATCATAAACAGTTTGGTTTTAGCAGAACTTACTCTTGAATTTTTTGAACAATAAGATTATCACTTGTCTCCCACCTTTCACAAATCTCTTTGAACGCCTCCCATTTTTTACTCCATCGAGACTGCTTTGAAGGTAAAAAACAACAAATCAGTTCGTGCACTTCTTCAACCTTTTGGGGAAGTGGAAGGCTAATACCCGAGACGCCTCTTCTTACTTGGTTTGCCACTTAATTCATCCTTTACAATAAGGATGGAAAAAGAGTTCCAGAAATTCCAGCCAAACAATAATAAGTGATTTCATGTTGATGCGGGGGAGATGAAATCCTTTAACGTTAAAATAAAAGTTACTAAAAGAAAAGTCACTAATAACTGGTATAGTTCACCAATCCAGTAAGAGATGCTCAGACACAAAAATGCATTGCACAAAGTAAGCTAATTGGGCCACTTTTATAGTTATATGTTACATTATATCAATCAATTATCGACTATACATATGCAAGTCATTCATCATAATAAGTGATTTTATAGGAATTGAGGAACTAATCTAACTAGATTGACAGCTAGTGTCCAGTCCAACATGTGTAAAGACGCTTGAAAATGGTGAAGAAGGTGACTAAGCTAGATAGTGAAGGCCAAATAACTCAACAGTTAATAGCACAACAACAGGATTTTAGATGATGCTACAACTCCCAATGATTCTCCAAGAGATTTTCAGGATCATCAAGATTGCGTCATTATATCAATTAGCCTCGTTTAAATATGACAATCACAACCACCCTTAGATGGATCGTCTTCTAATCAAAACTATGTATACGTACACAACTGAATAAGAACCAACTTAGGCCAACCCAATAAAATGAAATTGTTAATTAACATAGCTTTGTTAATAGAATATCTATCCACATGATACACAATCAACACAGCATAAGATAATGCACAATGGAAAGAGTACTAGATTTATTTTTCATTTAGAAGTTCAAACCTTCATATAACCAAACAAACTTACTCAGTACTATAAACAATAGAATGATACAAATGATTAATTTAGCTCTCAATGAAGTGAAAAGAAGTTATTTCAAAATGTTTAACCAGTTTATTAGTTATCATATCATGTCTCACTATGTAGAATAAACCTTTTCCTTCTCGACATCCCCAAGATAAAAATGGAAGATTTCTTCTTTAATTGTCAAGATCAGATGCAATTCATTTTTTGAATTGAAAATCTCACCAACACGCTCAACATGCTGAAGAGCTTTTCTATACTCTTTAATTTCCATGTACAACGAAGCAAGAAGATCAATCACGCTTGAATCAACATCAGTGGAATGATCCTTCATATAGTCCTCAAGAATGCCGAAGGAACGTTCAAGCTGGCCACATTTTTGGTACAACTGACATCAAAAGCAAAAAAATAAAACAAAACATATTATGTAAATATATCACGTACATATTAATGATATACAATCAAAGTTGCCATCTGGTAGAGACATTTAGAACAACCTTCAACAGAGAGCGACATTCCACATGAATGAATAATCAATAGTAATTTTCTTATATGTAAATAAATTTTTCGATAGTGCACTACAAATTCAAGACAACAATACTCATTAAACTTTGAAGGAACATGTCATCAAGAAGTTTCCACAACCAGCAAAAGGATGTCTTATATATTATTTCCATTCGTGATAAACTTAAGACTTTAAGTCAAACAAAAAGGGCATCTAATTGAATTAAAAGAAAAAGACAAAACATTTGCTCCTGTCTTAAGTGCTTCAACATTATTAAGACACTGTTGATGTATCTGATCATATGTCTCAACAGCTTTCTGATAGTCTCCACGCTCAATGTAGAGTGATGCACGCTGAAATAATAAATGAATATCACTAGGATCTGTCACTAAAAGGAAAATGGCATTCCCCAAAGGGGAGGACGAATTTTCTAGGTGAGCTCAAGGCAAGATTCTATGATCTCAACAAAATGAAAAGAACGTAAAATTTATTTTTAGTCTTTCATATCGTTATCGCCAAACAAAATCTTAGAAGATTTGAAGTAGATAGAAGACCTAGACCTGAACCTGAATAACGATAAACATACCTGAAACCGTAAAAGTTAAAACCCTAGAAATCGTTTAAACTCCAAGCAAACGACCCTGTGTAAATCTAACACAGAATCAGAATGCATGGAGTTTAGAGCTGTGAACCGTACACAAATCAACTCAAAAAAGCCAGAGAGTGTGGAGTGTCAGGAAGATAGATAGATAGAGAAAGAGAGGGAGATGGTAGAGAAATAGAGAGAGAAAAGAAGTGAAGCGAGAGAGACGAGAGAGAACTCTGGTTCTCTCGATTGCCTCTCTCTATCGCAGATCTGAAAGTGTGAAATGGAAGTCGATTAGGGTTAGAATATTAAGTGTCAATTTGTAATTATAGAGTAACTTCAGTACATTTTAGTTTTACAATGTCATAATAAATACACTTATTATGATAGTTTAAGTAAAACCTGTCATATTACCTAAATATCATTTTTTGTATATTTTAGAGCCTTTTTTACATGACAGGATTAAGAGACTTGTCATTAATTCTAATATCATGTTGTCATCTAAAACCCATTTTGCAGTAGTGTTTCATGTTATAATGTAATGTTTGTTTAAACATACTTACTTCAATACCCTAAGCTCTCCACCTGCCGCCCTAATTTTAGCACATTCTTTCGCATAAAACAACATAACATTACAACAATTGATATGAAAATATGTAACATTAAGTTGATGATCTCATTAATTTCTTACAAGTACACAAAGAAGCCACTTGGTGCCTTTTTTCAGGTTTGCATTTGTGTTAGTTATCTGAAATATATGTTATAATCAAATTTAGCCCTGTGACAATGTCTTCTTATCATGATTATCTCTGATACTAATTTATAATGGATTGAGCATCATCTAATAAGAATGCTAAGATCCTATGTACCATTAAATTAATGTTCATAATGTTATGTCCTTGTATACATCTGTCCATGTTATGTTATTAATCAATTTTATGCAATGACTATTTGAGATAACAAATTAATTAGAAGTGACATATATTAACAATCTTAATAAATGATAAACATGATGTGAATGTCAATGGCTTGTGAAAATCGACTCAAGATTTCATGAAAATATGGATATGTAAAGAATTTAAAGAATGTAAGAAACTTAGTTGATCTAGTTGCAACATGCTCTTCTCCAATTTTTTTCACAATTTATCACGTGAAAAGAATCATATTAGTAAATTTTCACCTTGTAGGTAAGCTAGTTAAAACTCAATAAATGTCCAAATCTTTATAATCATATAAAAAATGATGTTGATCATGTAGTTCTCTCTAAAGTTGGACTTTTCATTTTATTTGATTGCTTGAAGGATAATATGTACAATAGTATTATAGAAAAATGATAACATATACATTATGTATTCATTAATAACAAACATACAGGTCAAAATAGTCTCTGTCTATTTTATCCAAAATGACCTTCTAAATTGAAGTATCAGCTAGCAGCAAAGAGAGAAAAAAAATCAGACAAAATCTTATCATAAATTGTACATTTGTGGTTTTGGTAAATAAAAAAAAAGAACTATTCCCTAGCCTCACAGGTCAAGGTACCTTCCTAGAATATATTTAAGACTTATTTATAAATTGATTGATGTTAATAGATTTCAAGCGGATTTCATGGAGACATTCTCAATTCAGTATTATTCTTAGAAAAGAAAAACATATTTTGTAAATTGTGTATAATCAAGTCATTCTCCATTTATGGTGAAGACACATGCTTATGATTCTAATTAAAATTCAAATTATCTAGAGTTTAACTATTTTTTTTATCCAATTCTGTGAAGGCACATGGCATTTCATCTTCTCCCCTATTAGTCTTCTTCTCTAACCCAACTCCTGTAACACCCTACAACCCAACTCCTTCCTCTGCGATTCTTACTTTCTCTCCAACAAACCATAAATCAAGAATTAAATAGACAGAGACTAAATCAAGCCTAAATCAAACAGAGCCTAAATCAAACCTAAATCAAGTGTAAATGATATATAAACAGAGGACCATGAGAGAACCCTAAATCTAAATAGAGTCGAAATCAAACATAGCCAAAATCTAAACAGAACATAAATCAAATCCTAAATCAAGCCCTAAATCTAAACAGAGCCTAAATCAAAGCAGACTAAATGGAGAATAATGAGAGAGAGAGAATACTCCAGACTAATGGAGAAAAATGAGAAGGAGAAAGAGAGAGAGAGAGAGAGAAAAGAAAGAGATAGAGAGCAGAGATAGGCTGAGAGATTAAAGAATATGACCATCTGAGCACCAGAGATGAACAAAGAGAGAGAGAAAGAAAGCCGACGATGGAGAGACCACCTGAAGTTTGCCTGAAGAGAGAGCTGAAGATCGGGGGTGAAAATTACGTAAGCCTATCATGCTCGTATAGGAAGCTGTGAAGCTCGAAGGAAAAATGTGAAGCTGGAAGGAAGGAGAGAGCTTCCTTCGTAAGCTTTCGAAGACCTGTAACCTGTTCAACAGGTAAAGTTCATTTTTTTGATATAACGATTGGGAGTCTCCTTGCCTGATCTAACGGCTAGGAAGACTCCCAGCATCAATGTCGAGAAAATTTTCTCGGCATTGGAGAGGGATCCTTTTCGTAAATATGGAAAAGGGTAAAGTCTCAAAGACCCATCATGCTCGTATAGGAAGGGCATTCAAGCCTTGAAGAGGGAGCCACCCAAGGCAGGAACTTCCCACCTTACTCATTCAAATTCTATACTTAGGGGTGTAATCGATTCTGTTCGGTCAGTTATTTGGGCAAAAATCAAACCAAACTGAAATGTTGAATCAAACCAAATCGTGAGCCATATGAACCGAACTGAACCGTGATTTATAGTTCGGTTCAGCGATTCAGTGGCAATGCATGTACTGTACAAATTACGCTTTACGACATTCTTGTATTGAAATCTGGGAATATAGTTTGAAAACTACATATAAGCATTGAAAGAATAAGAGATTGCCAATTGATACATATTCTTTTCAATTACTCTAGGACAGGAATTGACAGAAGTTTTCAATATTACCATAAGCAAAATATACAAACAATTTCAATATCACTCACAGATTAATACAAAATTCAGACACAAATCAGATCTAAGATAGAGTAGTAAATGGATTCTAAACTTACCTTTATCATAAATTTCAGATAGAAACAATCCTAACCGTAAGTCTAAGATGCGAAGGAGAAATGAGACGCAGAGACTTAGAACTCATAAGGGATTCGTCGATTTAGAGACGAAGGAGAGAGACGAACTCATGATTTTGGAGAAGGGAGAATGTGAAAGAGAAAGACGAACTCAAAACTCATAAGGAGGGAGACAAAAGAGGGAGACAAAGGAGAGAGATGAAGGAGAGATTTTGGTTCTGAGACAAATGAATGAGAGATTTTGGTTCTGAGACAGACGAAAGAGAGATTTTAGTTCTGAGACAGACGAATGAGAGACTTTGGAGATGAATGAGAGAGATGGAGGAGGGCTTTTGGATACGAATGAGGGAAACATAGGACATATATGAAGTAGAGAGACGAAGGAAAGGTTTGGAGAAGAAGACAAATGAAACCTAATCCAATTCCTTTTCAGGTTATATATTGGGGTAGAGGAAAACGACGTCGTATTGATGAGTTTAGAGGGAACACTACACATGGATATAAAATGACGTAGTATTGTTTACAAGCTTTGGTTTGGTTTGATTTGAAAATTCATAATTTTTTGAACTGAATTGATGTTGGTTCAGCAAAAAATGTCAAACCGAGATAACTTATATAACCGACTGAACCGATCATTTTTTTGGCTTGGTAATATTTTTTTACCCCTACCCATACTAAGGCTTCAATCACAACAGAGTAAACAATGTGCATCAAAGGTATTTATGATGCTCTACTTAATCGAAGATGATGATGCTATGAGACAACAATATGCTGTGACCGAGTAAGTCAAGCTGACTCCACTAGGGTGTCATCAAGCGCATTAAATGAGCATAGTCCAATAAAATCCAATGGAGCTCTTAACAAGGTACAACGACCTGGCACCTCACATCATATTGTATTTGTACCTTTGTCAAGCCAATGAGAAGAAGTTGATGTCTGAGACCGTACCAAGGAAGAACCCTATTAGAGGGGAGACCTCAGTCCATAAAGGTAATTTTACCCTTAGCTATCCATCCCAACACTATGTATAGGAAAAGTAATAGTATTCAAAGGGTACATAACTACCAGTCCATTAAATGGGTTATTTGAAAAATTATACATTTTTCAATTTGACTAATGAATTTTATACCCCATTTTAGAAACAAAGAATTTTATACCCCTGTCCCACCAACTTCATATCACCACTTGCAATCTTTCTCTTCCCTCATCATTTCATTTTCTTTCTCAATACACATGTCAAATCAATTTAATAATATATTCTTCTTCTTCTTCTTCTTCTTCTTCTTCTTCTTCTTCTTCTTCTAATTCTATATATTTCAGCGAATATTTTTCTTCTACTTGAAGGGTGCAAGTAATTTTTTATGATTACTTGAAACCCTTCAAGTGATTATTTTTTTGTCAGTCAACAATCATACACCAGGTGACTACTTGAAGGGTTCAAGTAATTGGTTATCACTACTTGAAAGGTTCGAGTATTTTTTTTGTCAGTTAATTACTCTTACACCAGGTGACTACTTGAAGGGTTCAAGTAGTTTTTTTTTGTCAGTCAATCACTCTTACATCAGGTGACTACTTGAAGGGTTCAAGTAGTTCTTTATGACTACTTAAAGGGTTCAAATAGTCATAAAAATCTACTTGAACCCTTCAAGTATTCAACGTTCATTTTTTCTTATTTTTTGGACGTAAAAAAGGCTCAAGTAGTCATAAAAAGTTACTTGAATTGTTCAATTAGTCATAAACATCACTACAAGTAACTACTTCAAGGGTTCAAGTAGTCAAATAAAACTACTTGAACTCTTCAAGTAATATTTTTTTTACTTTCAGAATCAAAATCACTACTTGAAGGGTTCAAGTATTTGAATACAACTACTTGAACCCTTCAAGTAATTTTTTTACTTTCAGAATCAAAACCACTACTTGAAGTGTTCAAGTTGTTAGATATAAATACTTGAACTCTTTAAGTAATGTTTTTTTGACTTCCAGAATCAAAATCACTACTTGAAGGGTTCAAGTAGTTGTATCATACTGTATTTTGGTTACTAATCTGTTGTGACTTCTACAACCTCCTATTAGGGTCGCATCCTACCTCTACAACCACTCTACCCTCAGGATTTACGTCTCTAAGAGGTCTTACTGAGGTACCTAATACTAACTGAATAGAAGCTGATACGTCAGCTCCTAATAAAACAGATTCACAAATTAGATAAATAAATATTATAGAGAAATAATCAATTATAAAAATAACCAGCCACTTGGACGGAGAGTGAGATTAAATAAAAGTAATTGCTCAGGTAAGCAATTGAGCAACAATAAAAGTAATAACCAACAATTACAGGTGGTGGGCAGATTAATTAAGCAGATAAATTTAGTAAACATTAAATCTCCCTACCAAGTTTAGTTTTGATATCAAAAGGCGCAGAATCAAGTGTAATTTAAAGAACTTAAAGAGAGGGTATTAAGATGAAAGAATTGAATAAAAACAGTAAAGATTGTATTAAGGTGTAAGATTAAAAACTTACATAAAGAGTGTTTATTGGCAATAATTAAATAGTGCTCCTGCTCACTATTTAACGTTGAAAGAAAAGAAGAAGAAAGATTTACAAAAGAGGAAGAAGGAACCTTTGTTTTCCAAAATAAGTTTTACTATCAAATAGTTAAGAGTTGAAAACAAGTTCTGAGAAACAGATGAGAGATGGCTATCTATTTATAATCAAGTAAAGTGGAGTTCAGCGGGAACTCATCACTTACTTGAACTATTCTATTCTACAAAAGTAAAAAAAATATAACATTTCTACTTTTGACTAGTAACAGTAAAAAGCATAAATAGTTGCCTTATCTATTGGCAACTAGTACAATTATTACAAAACGAAAAATTACAAATATCTTTGATAATTGCTATCATGGTCTTCGTGTCTTGTTCGTTGCTTCATTCTAGTGAAGGCACTGTTATTGATCATTGATAATTGCTATCTTGAACTTTTGTCTTTCTGGTTATTGAGAAGTCATTGTGACAATTCTTTGAAGACTATTATGACCTTTGCATTGTGCTCTGGTGTCACCATAATATATCTTCAAAATTATTTGGTTTCATTTATTGACATTTTTCATAGATGGATTATTTTCTTCTATTCGTCATTACTGAGGTTTACATTATTGAACGGGTCTTGTGAATCCTAGAAGGAATCATAGTCCCACTGGGGAAGAGTGCGAACGTGTGACTTTCCCTTCAATTGCTGAGAGAGAGAGAGAGTCTTAGACAATTGACCCTTTTATTTTTTATTAGGTGATTCGACTCTACTTAGGATTCAGAGTAAGAATATGTATTGTCTTCAAGAAGAAGGAGCATCATTTGTATTAACTCCTATTTTGCTTTTGATTTTGTAGCCTTGGTCTTTTCTTTTGGGGAAGGTTTTGATGTAGGCTTTGATTCTCGAGAAGAATTTGATGATTTAGATTGGTTCATTTGTGGGTTTTGGTTGTTTGGCTCCTTAAGTTTTAAAGGGGTCATTGGAGGTGGTTTGAGTAATTTTAGTTATGAATGGGCTTTTGTAAATTCATCATTTATGGTCGGAGATATTTTTAGTGTACTGAACTTGTCCCACCACTAACATAGTGTTGTCTAGTTAGGACTTCATCTTCGATAGCATACTTCCACTTCAGTCACTATTAGAACTTGAAGAGTTATATTCAGAGGATTCAGGAGATTCAAATTCTCCTAAATCTTCATCAATACTCATGTAATAATCTATTGTTTCTAAGATTCTAAATAATTCTTGTTTATCTTCTTCAGAGATTTTTAATTGATTAAATTTATTTTTAACTTGATAAGTATTAATAAAATGACAACTCTGGTCACATTTGAAACACTTAAGTTTACTTTTATCAAAAGATTTTTTATTGAACTTTATTTTAGAATAATTTTTATCCTTAGAAAAATGTTTGTTAAATTTTTTATTCTTTAAAGAGTATTGGTAAAAAAAATTATGCTTATTTTTGTGGTATTGTATCCTATAAGGCTTGTGAGACTTTCTAGGGTTTAAATGAAATTTTTTCCTATTTTTCTGAGAAGGAGCAATAGCAGGTAAATCATACTACTCGCAAAGATTGCATAATTCATACTTGACAGTTTTATTCTCTTTTTTGATTTGTTTATTGATTTTCATATCAATACACATTTTCAAGCCTTCTTTTTGTATTGTAATAATTATTGTAGGCAAGACTATCATGGTCATTACTAAGGACTGTTCTTATTTTTTGTGTAAACAAATTGGATAATCCATTTATAATTTTTTTTTCAAAATGGTTGATTACTATCATCTCTTGTCATTACTCTGGACAAAAATATATTTTTTGTACCAGTTAAAATCACTTAGAGTTGGACACCTAAGATTAGTCAGTTGACCATGGATACGGGAAGTAACACTACTTGGCGTTCCAATGAAGTGTTCAATTATTGTGTATATGAGTGTATTGATGGAATCATGTATTGTTTCTTTATCCTCTCCAATAATTTGGTTTCCTTCAGCATCAATCTTTACCTTTGAAAGAATGATATTTTTGGATTCTTTTGTGAGATGTTTTTCCCACCAGAAATGTAGCATCCCTATGAATCCTATGACTAAAAGATTTATTACCTCATTGTGAAGTAAATTATGTGTGGTAATGTAGCTGTTAACTACCATTGCCACGTGCTGTAATTTATTAAAAACTTCCTATTTAGAAAGTTCATCAATATTTCATTCGTACAATTTCTCTGCAGACACAGAAAATTGATTAACTAGAGAATTTTTAGAAATTTGGATATTGGGAGGAATTGGTCTTTTATGCCATTTCCTTTCTAACTTATTAAGTTCTAAATTTTAAAATGTGTTTTCAATATTGTTAATGATCGAAGATTCACTTATTCTAGATGACTCATAGGTATATTCTGACCTATGACTTTATGATTCTGAACTACTATATTGGTTAATGATCTTAACAGAAGAAGATGATTCGACATATTTATTCTTCAATTTTTGAAGTATTTTATCTATCTGTTTATTAAATGGAACAATATTCAAAGTAGTTTCATCTGAAAGATTTATTAAGAGTCTTTCTTTCAAGAATTTATTAGGTTTAGGTTAACATCAACTTTATTTTCAATTTTGTCTAATTATTTTCCTATTGTAATTAGACTTTGATTGGTGTAATTGAATTGTTCAACTACTTTTTTATTTGGTTCTTCTTCCTTTAAATTTTTAAAAGGAGAAGCGGTGATTAAAGAAGTTTTATGATTAATCATAATTTTTTCAGGTGGTGGATGACTAGCAATCATCATACTGGAGTCTTCCTTGATCAATTTAGATTTAGAAATTACATTAATATGTTTCTCATAAATATACTCAATATAATCAAGGAAAAACATATCAACTCTAAATTCTTGCATAAATTTCTTCCATTCAGCAAGTATGATTCTTCTTTGATCCATATTTTATTTTTCTCTAAACCTATTACGTCTATTTAGATTGGCTGAGTCATCATTATGTTGGGTTAGACCTTCCCAATCAGGTTTGTATTCTTGGTCCAAGGTTCCTAAACTTAGGACTAGGAGTTATGGATTAACTTGGAAATCTGATTCATTGTAGTTCGTCAGATTGTTCAGATTTATTATCATAGACTGGCTGACTAACTTGAGAATTTGTAGCTACTCCTCTAAGTTTTAAATTTTTAATTTTTTTAGTTCTCGTTCTAATTGTTGAATTCTAAGATCTTGATCATTATTAATGGATGATTCAGAAAAGGAGTTCGTAGAGTTACTCGACTAGCTATACTCCCTAATTTGAGGATTAGAACTAGAAGATTGGAAGTTTATTTTAATAGTATCATCCGTGTACTGCTGGATGTAATCTAAATCTTAAACTGGTCTTTAAATTGGAGTGTATTGGCTTTTATTCGTTAAAAGTCAATTTGAAGGTAAAGTAATATCATACCACCTAATTGTTTAGGAACTCCAATATTGGCATTACTTTGACTAGATTGGATCAATACGATTTGATTTTTGGGACTCATATTGATGGCTTGAAAATTCATATTTATTTTAGTAACTTTGTAATGTATTCTAAAAATTAAAGCTAGGGGTTGGATGCATTCTAGGACTAGGTAACCACTAGTTTTAATATTCAAAGTTAATAATGTTAGAATATGGGGGTCTACTAAACTAACAGACAAGTTTGTGAAACAATCAAAATAGATTTGACCATTACAAAGTAAGGATTCAATTAATCCTAAAATACTATCATTAAAATTTGTGAACATTGCATCTTGCAAGGCTAACAAGACAGAGGTATTTATGCTTCTTCTTGTGAGTGGTTTAACTCCAATCTGGACTAAGTCAAAATGTAGGAAATTATATCATTCTTCAATGTGATGTTTAATTGCATTATAAGAAAGTAATTGACAAGTTTCATGCTCTTTCCCAATAACATATATTTTTTAAATTATTTTTACATGATGCAGAGTTTTGAAGGAAGCAACAAACCATGTTGATTTGTAAATATTTTTATTAGAGATTTTGGGAATATTTCATACCCTATGATCTACTTGATCATTTGTTGGGTATTCTAACTGTTCATTTATTATGTCTGGAATTGAGGTTATTGTATATCTAGTGCTACTAGAAGAATTACTTCTAAATTATCTACACATGGCTCAAATAACTAAATTAATCTTATGATTGAAAATTTCATACTGTGTTTTGATTACTAATCTGTTGTGAATTCTACAACCTCCTACTAGGGTCGCTCTTGACTACTTGGACCATTCAAGTAATATTTTTTTCTAGTTCCAGAATCAAAATCACTACTTGAAGAGTTCAAATAGTAAGATACAACTACTAGAACTCTTTAAGTAATAATTTTTTTTCAGAATCAAAATCACTACTTGAAGGGTTCAAGTAGTAAATACAACTACTTGCACCCTTTAAGTAATTTTTTTACTTCCAGAATCAAAATCACTATTCGAACCCTTCAAGTAATTTTTTTTTACTTCCATAATCAAAATCACTACTTGAAGGGTTCACGTAATAAAATACAACTTCTTGAACCCTTCAAGTAATTTTTTTTACTTCCAAAATCAAAATCACTATTTGAAGGGTTCAAGTAGTCAGGTACAATTACTTGAACCATTTAAGTAATATTTTTTTACTTTCAGAATCAAATTCACTACTTGAAGGATTCAAATAGTCAGATACAACTACTTGAACCCTTCAAGTAATTTTTTTTAATTTCAGAATCAAAATCACCACTTGAAGGGTTCAAATAGTCAGATATAACCACTTGAACACTTCAAGTAATTTTTTTAATTCCAGAATCAAAATCACTACTTGAAGGGTTCAAGTAGTCAGATACAACTACTTGAACCCTTCAAGTAGTGGATTTTTACTACTTGAACCCTTCAAGTAGTCATATACTCTCTGAATAAATCCCTGCAGGAGATAAAAATGACTACTTGAAGGGTTCAAGTAGTATTTTATGACTATTTGAAAACTTCTAAGTAGTCATTTTATTTCATGCAATGATTTATACATAGAGCATGTGAGTACTTGAAGGGTTCAAGTAGTAAAAAATATCACTTGAACCTTTCAAGTAGTCATTTTGTTTCATTCAATAATTCATACAGAGAGCATGTGACTACTTGAAGGGTTCAAGTAGTAAAAAATATTGCTTGAACCTTTCAAGTAATCATTTTTATCTCCTGTTAGTGAACAATCTAGATACAAAAATTGACACTATCCACACAGTAATCAATCTTGAACCCCTTATCGGTTTATAATTACTTAAAATTTAATCAACAAACTTATACTTCTCACAATCTTCCCTTTCTCTCTTCTCCGTATTTTTTTCTTAATTCGAAGGGACTTTATCAAGATTGTAGATGGAAGGTGGTTGGTAAGGGTTAATGAGTGGTTGTGGTACATGCAGGGTGAGGGCTTAAGTCGGGATTTGAATAAAAACTAAGAAGTGTAAAAGAATTCATAAAATCCAAACAAAAAAAAAGTTTTCTCAAGCCTCAAGTTTTCTCCAACCACTGACATTTTGTGCCATCAAGTACCCATTCTGCCATTTTGATCGGATCCAATAGATGTGAGTTGGTTAAGTATCCATGTGGCCATGCTCGATTTCGAAGAGCTCCTGTGCCCTCAACTCTACCTCCAATGAACACTAAAATCTAGAAACCAACACCGATCCAACAAATCCCACCTGCCCATTACCACCATTGAAGTTTAAACGACTATGTCATGGTCAAAACCAGTGTGATTGAGAGGAAGAATTTTACAGAACATGAAAGCATGGAGGAAATAAACCTTTGTTGCTTCACTGAATAGGAAAACATGGAGGAAACGAACTAGAAAGAATGGAGAAAATAATGAGAGAGAAGAAGAATGAGGGAGTATGTATTGATTTGATCTTTACATGAAGAAAATGGAAAGAAATGATGAGGAAATGGAGAGTTGAATTTTATTTTTATGTTGATTGTGATGGGTTAGAAGTGTAAAATTCTGAATTTAAAAAAAATGATATAAAAATCCTTAACCAAAATGAAAAGGGTATAGATTTACAAATAACCCCATTACATCTGCTTGTGCTCTCTAAACCTCATACCCGAACTGATAAGTTTTAAGTGGGTAAAAGGAAATCAATGTTGGTAAGAGAAATGAGTCAAAGAGATCACTAACATCATCTCTCCTCACGATTTTACTATTAACAATGGCGAGTACTCCTAGTGGAAGATCGAAGATTTTCATTTCGGGGTCACGTATAAAATAGAAATAAAATTCACAAAAATATGATACTATTATATCCAGTTTTCGTTGTTACATTTCTTATCATCCTCAACCAGTTTTCATATTTTGAAATCATCGCATTATTGTTTCATTATTAATACTTTAAAATTCATTTTTCTCAATGTACACAATCAAATTACTTCATTAATATCTCATTCGATTACTTAACCGATTCTTGATACTATTTACAGCATAAAACACACTCTTTATGGTAGCAGTTGCAACTAGTATGGTTAGTGACAATGTCAACAACAATTGCACCAATGGATAAACTGTCTTTTCTTGTCGCAACCATTTTCTGTGTGAGATCACTAATCCCTTTTAATCTTGAGACCTCGATGATAGACCTTATATTCATGATGATCTTCAAATGTTGTGATTGCCATTATAAAAAAATTTACTGGGCATAATTGAGAAAGATTGAATAAATTTTTTTATCAAAAAACAGAAAAACTATTTACTTGAATCTAGGCATGCAACACAAAGAGTAACTCTATGTCTCATTGAAACAATTATTACTTTTGAAGTTTTAAAACATTTCAACTCAATAGTGATGCATGTTTATGATACTACGAGCTTTATGTCTGTCTTTTTGGGGTTTAAAATATATCATCCATGCAACGTACTTCAATTTCATGTTGATCAGAAAAGGAACAAACATGACTTAGTAGAGAATCTCATTGCGTCTCATCATTTGCAACTGATTCTACATAGTCTAACTAAATTAATTGTATTCACTTATAATAAGTTAATAGATTAGAAGGCAAAAATTTGTTATATTGAATATATAACAATAAGATTTATTCCAAAATTAACATAATTTAACTTTTAAGTTAGAAATAAAGATCAATTATAACTCCAGAGAAAAAAAATACCTAGAAAGTTAAAGGAGAGAATTTATTTTTTTTCTTCCTTCTTATTTATCCATTTAATAGTTCTTAAATTATACTATAAATTTAAACCTTTAAATTAATGATTAACTTCACTCATATTGCCCCTCCAGTTAATGACAGCAACAAAAAAGATAAATATGCAAGGAAATACAAAAACAAAGAATAGAGAATACCGGATATAACGTGGTTCAGTGAGGCGTCTACATCCACAGGATAGCAACAACAATAACTTCCACTAAAGAAACTATAAATACCATGAGATTCTAGTGCTGCCTAGTATTTACCATGATAGCTTATGTAACATTTCATTCCAATAACTACTATAATTACTCAGACTTCAACCACATATCGGATTAAAGTGAGAAACAAATATTTCAAACATGGAAAACAATCATATTTCCGAAGAATTCCACCTCTAAATGAATTCACGAGGGATGATGGTATACAAGAACTACTCGATCTGGTTCACTTAATTCTCATTCGAACATCAACCATGAGTAAATAAGGGCTAATGATGGTAGTTCTGACCTTTCAAAATTGTCCACGACCTGAAAAAGAGACAATACAGCATATTTCTAACATAATCGAGTGTGAAAAAGTTCAACCGAATAGCAACACAAGGTGCTGTTCTAAGTGGGGCCTACGACCTACAGAATTTGAACCAACTTTGGACGACGATAAGCGTCAAATTTGGCAGCCAGTTGTTGCTGAAGTGAAAAATTTAATTCTTATCATCATATTAGGTGTTCGTATTTAATTTCATCCAGAAAAATTAATTGAGTACATTACAAGATATATTCACATGTTCTCGTCCAGGAAAAAAAAACAAAATTCGGCAGGTTTTCGTAGATGAAGCAGTTCAACGTTCTACCAAAAGTAGCACTGTCCATCTATACAAAACGTTGATAGCATTCCAAAGAGAAGACCCTCTAGCATTTCTATGATGATAAGTCAGTCAGACAGACTAGTATATGGTAATTCAACCCAGTTCCAATCACACTAACCACTATGACCTTCTACACTAGTGATAAAATTGTTTGTTCGTTCACAAGAAAAAAAATGAAATTATTCATCACATCATATTAGACTAACAGTCCTAGCTGCAAGATACAGAGCGGGAAAAAAGTTATTGGTGACGGGTGAAAGTCCAATTCTTATCTCAAACCAAGCATTTGCAGAACAAAGCTTAAATGTTTGAAAAGCTTACCATAGAACGTGACAATAATATAACTTACTATATTCAACTAGTAATCAGAAAAGTCTAACCTGTAAAGTTGTTCCATAAGCACAAGTAGTGCAATTTGATGATTTAAGACCATTGAAGACACCCTAATCGATAAGTTAGCACGTCCTCGCAATAGTCGTCCGTGCCCATAGGGTCCACCAATGCAAAATGATAATCTTGAAGCACCCTACAGAAAATGAGAAAAAGGTATTAAAAGTAAAGACTGACAGCTAGTTTTCATGACAAAGATACGCATAGCAGCAGTCCTTCTGCGCGTGGGTGTATCCAACAGGTAATAATCAGAACAGTCTGATGGTAAAGAAAGAAAGAAAGGAAAAAAATAAAATAAATAATCAGAACAGTAATGAAGGTAGGCTGCAGACAAGATCTTCACAAAACTAGAATGAGATAAAATACAAGTGCATTTTAATTGTTTTACAATCTTATAACATTAGGTAACCAAGAGATTGTGAAGTGCTGAGATCTGGATACTTGATTTTAGCCCGCTGTTTGATATACACTATCCACAGAGATCAGAGGCAAATTTGAAATATATTACAGCTTGTCACATTCCATGACTCCACTAATTTAAACTGTCACCAAAAGATACCAAAACTGGCATTGAACTAGTCGAAGAGACGAAGTGGTTAGGCAAATTAGCTTATTAGAAGATGAGGAAGCCGTTCATACTGTATTGCCTGCATCACCCACCAGCTCAGCCATCCGCTCAGACCCAATCTCTTGTCCATGCTCATCCAACATCACGACCTACAAGTGCATGGTTGATCAAACAAGGGAAACGTTAAAGTACAACCATAATCTATAGTGCATGGTTGATCAAACAATGGAAACGTTAAAGTACAACCATAATCTATTGCAACGGGCTAATTTGTAAACCATTAAAGATCATTTATAGTCTAATGTAACACCAACATGAGTTATATAATAGGACTATTTCTTCTATGTCAAGATCCTAATAGGAATAATAGGACTATTTTACATGGGGTTGGTTATAACTTCTCAGATCCACAACAGAATGAGACCAAAATGACAAAAGCGAAAAAAAAAAAAGAAACTTGGAAATACAACTTTGGCAGGGGTGAAAGAAAAGACTCGTAGTACTTGAGCAAATGTAAACTTGAACGATTACCTATATAGAAGTAATGTACAACCGATGAGCACAAGCAATAGTAAGTTCAAGTACTTTGCGGTGATCAAACAAAATAAAATTATACCCAATCATCAGACTTGATGAAATTCATAACAGCCATGTCCTCATCATCAACCTGAGCTCTTGCATCCCTACAGATACATAAAAGGATTAAACTAACAAGATAACAGTTAGAAGTGTCCACTGAGTTTTTCAATATAGTATTATTATACTATTATCATTTGAAATACAAATACAACTTCAAAAGTTCATATTAAGGCCAACTACATTGTGTTCCATGATTATAATAAGAGTAATCATTTTAAGGAGACATCAAACACCAACCTATAAATGATTGTCACATCATTTCATCACTTAAAACTTGATCAATTACTTGTCCATTCTAGAATTGTTCTTATAATAAATAAAACAGAACTGAAAAGGGGCACACCGCGCATTTCTGGGATTAGACCGAACTTGAACATCATCCACACTGCAGTAGTACTTCAGCTTCTCAATGTACTCATCAACTACAAGCTGTACGCCACGAGATCTCTTCCTCCCTACCGTTAAGACGCGTATTGGCAGCGCTCTCTGCCCCAAAACAAATTCCAGTTAGATTCAAGCACTCTCGGACAGGAATAACAAGTTCAAATCACCTAGAAGAAGCTGGACCAATTTCGCTGACTGATTTGACACCGTTACAACTCAAATATACCGACAACAGAAACAGCAATTTTCAACAAAACCCTAATGTTAGATAATGACGAACTACGAAAAGAAAACCCGTTAAAAAACTAAGCAAATCTCAGAGAGAATATGGAAAATTTACCACTGCTTGACCGGTATATTTACAACGTCCACCTGAAAATTGTCATCTATTCAAGTTTCGAACAAGTGCAAAACAGATGAAGCAAAGCCAAAGAAGATTATAGCAACAATGAAGACTTCTGAGAGAACAAGAACCTGAGGGTGAGGTGACGCTCTTGTTATGAAGGCTGGCACAGTGTAAACTTATCATTTAAGAGAGAGAGAGAGAGAGAGGGAGAGAGAGAGAGAGGGAGAGAGAGAGAGAGAGAGAGAGAGAGAGAGAGAGAGAGAGACGCGAGAGCGACGATACAAGTGAAACCGATATCCTTTGGCCATGTTCATTAACCAACGTCGTATAGAGAAGCGGGTGATTTTCACGGGTTCGGGTCGACTATAGGTTCAAGTTGTTCGGGAAAGTTCTGAAGGAATCTATAAGAGAAGGCTAGATTCAGATCGTTGCATATTCTTTGATCTTTCGTACACTCACGTCGTCATCGAGGAGGGTTCGACTTTCTTCTAGAAGCAAAGCCATACCAGCTCCACGATCCAACAATTACGAATCTATCTTCCTCTCTCTGAACTTCTTTCAATTCTTCTTCTTTTTCGAGGTAATCATTTTTCCCTGGTGATTGAAGGATGTGTTTGAATACATTGTTTGTGCAACATTATTATTAAGATCTATATCATAAAAACCTGATAATCTTATCGTCCCTGTTTCTTTGATTGCTAACAGCCGTGTAGTAAACAACCACAATTGTTTTTCCTTTTTTTTTTTAAAAACTTCAAGTTGTTTTCCTATGACTGTGAAAGCTTGTGAGAAACCCCAAACAAGAAGTTTAGAGGAGATGTCGGAGTACGAGAATGTCGTTGGAGGCAAGTTGAGGCTTAAAGGGAGAGCCTTGGAAGTAAAAACTGGTGGGATTAACAAGAAGAAGAAGAAGCAAGGGAAGCATAATGACCGACTGGCTCAAGCTGCTGGAGATGATCCTTCAACAGGTTAATTGATGCCTCTGTTTCCATTTGTATCTAACTACTCAACAATTATTGTTTGAATTTCTAGTTTAATCAATTTTTGAAGATTTGGGTTCGCTTGATTATCTTTCTTCTCCCTCCTCTCTACACTAACCGAATATGGTTTTATGTTAATGGATTAGTGTTTAATGACCAGTTGAGCTCATATAATCCAAAAGCTTAGCTGAAGGAACCAACTAGATATTCGAATTGATATGAACTGATATTTAATATAATAAGTAATTGATTTGAGATTTGATTCTTAACAGTGTTTCTATGTGCGTAGCATTGCGTTAACATATGAGAAACTCATGATTGAAGTTGACCCAATCAACTGTACTGCTCTTAGTTATAAAATTAAGTACATTTTTAGCTGCTTATTAGCGTCCTTCTGTTTTGGAGATTGTTAGGTGGGAATACAGCGTTATTGGTAAATCGTTCAAAAGACACTAAAAATGAAATGGATAATGGTGATGGGAAAAGACAAGGAGCTGCATTTGATGATCACCTTACACCAGCAGAGAGGCGATATCTCCAGCAGTGGGAGAAACTTGATCTCCAAAGAATGGCTAAGATGGCTAGCAAATCGCATCGCGATCGTATTCACGAATTCAATCAATATCTGGCTAATCTAACCGAGCACTATGACATTCCCAAAGTCGGTCCCGGCTAATCATTCAATTGCAAGCGTTGTGAATTCATTCTTGAGATACATTTTCTTGAGTTCCCGAAAAAGACATTAGATAAAAAAATACATTATATGGACTGGATTAAAAGAAGTCATCTTAGAACTAGGATTCAATTGAAATACCGTTTTGATACGATCCTAATTTTATTATTAAATAGTTATTATAATTTTTAGTACTTGAAGTTCATGGCCGTTTTGAGAAGTGTAATTTTCCTCCATTTAACCGAGAGCAATTTTACATCTCAAGCTTATGGTTTGATTAGGAGGTTTTTAGCTCCCTCAAAGAATTATGGGGAGGTTTTGGTGAACTTCCTCAGCAAGAATTTTAACTTTAGCTGTCAATGGAACAATTTACTGCTATCTTTGGGCTCTCGGCTTTTCAGTAGAGAGGTCAGAAGAAGGGAACAGTTTTCATCATTGAAATTATGCTCCACATATGACAATTGAGAGGCTCGGAGGAATTGGGACAATCGTTATCATCGAAATCAATCTTAATAGATTCTCAATATATGACATTGACGATCATATTAATATTGTGTTAATGGATTGACTTCTCCCATCTTTAAATTAAACAATTATTTTATAAGACCGTGCCTTATTATCCACACAAGAATTTTCAATGTTATAAGCGCACAATGTCAATTGTACGACTCTCAATAATTTTTTATCCAGAGCACTCAATTTGCATCTGATATCGAATCTGGTTTGTTCCCCGACAAATGCTTTTTTTATGGTAAAAATAATCTTCAATGTGCATTCTCCAAAATGTGAAATCCCTATTGTTCATGTCGAAAACTTCAACACTGATGTTGCATGCGATCTCCCATCTGGTTGGAGTTCCTCATGATCTCAATGTTTGTAAAAAAACACAACAAATAACCCAAAGAGCGAGGGAACTCGGAGTGGTTGTTTCGCCTAAAGTTCTCCGATGCTTAAGTCAGTATCCTAGCATTATTTTTGTTAGAAAAATAATAGAAGTTATTGTGAATCAATAAAAGATATTACCCAGAAATCAGTTGATAAAACATGTTGCAAAATATCTTAGACTGAGGGTGGTGAATTACTGTCCTTAAAGTCGATTACACGCCCTCATGAAAAGTATCTTAGTGCATCAATGTTCAATACGCGTTCGACTTTCAAGAATTAACAGCCTAAGCTTTGTTCTTCTACACGTTCACTCGTTATAGAGAAACCACAAAAACCATTCATTATATCCAGCATAGAGGAATTCGAGAGAATTTTGGAGAGTATGATGATGTAGCAAAAACATTTTTTTCTCTCTTACACATAGTTTGATAAAATAGACCATCTATATATATAGGCTTTAGGAAATGTAACTCTCATTGAAATATTAAATTATTGTATTAAAATATGAAAAATAAATTCTTTAAAATAAATTTTGTAACTGTCGACATAAATTGCTCATTTAATTTGTAACTCCAATTAATAAATTCAATAATTAAAAATTTGTAACATACACCCAAATTATTTTCCAACGATACCCCACATGTGTTACAAATTAAGAAAAACATTATGCTGGATATTTCTAGAAAATGAATGCATAAGTATAGATGTCTAGTGGACTTGAATCTATACTTCGTGTATGCAAGATGCGATCTACATAAATTTAGTGAACTAAAGTCTTGAACCAAAAACTTTTACATAGAATTGACCATCTTAGTTACACAAATTCATTTTCATAGCTTCTGGTTTCAAATCGGAGTGGCATGAATAGGTCATGCCCCTTTTGTCAGAATATTTTCTCACATCACATAATGTAGAGTTAACTAAATTTTTTATCATTTCGCTGTCTTAAAGTTCCAAACATTTAAGCAAATATGTCTTTTCTCTAGTCATGACTTTATCTTAGCTCGAGCATTTACAAGTAAACAATCATAACTAATTGGAGAAATAAATCTCACATAAAATTCACGCACTTGAAGCTTTGGGCTTCTCCATTGCCTTTGCTAAAAGCAAATTCTTTTATAACAAATCTCTCACCAGAGTTTGATGATCAATTAAACAGTGACTCTCATGTTCATCTCAAAAAACTCATAACTCTGAATAACTCAACATCATGACAATATTTCTTTGTCATGGTAATTTCATCAATAATATATTTCATCATCAAAGTTTGAAACTAAATGAACATTTAACTTGTTATTCATTTTATAGATATATCAACACTCTCGATATCACAATAAAATCATCATAGCAATATATACTTGTCATGGAAACCCCCACATTTACATGGTGAGTGAGTGCCACACAACTCTTTCATCTACTTATAATACTTTCATTCATCATCTCAATTTTTAAAATTGGATGAACCCAATTTGACAATGACAAAATCTATTAGTTTCAAATCATACTCCAACATATGTAGAACCATTGTAGCTTACGTTCAATAGGAGTGCATTTCCAAAATTCTTGTGCTCCAAATAGCGAGACAATGATACCCACATAAAATATATGCTCACTTAAAATTGAGCCACAACATAAAATAATAGTTAGGATAAAATGCTTAACTCATACTCAAATATTTAAGCATCAACATTGATAAATCAAAATTATCATAATCACATATCAATGAGCTACATATATCCATGCAATGCCATCCATGACATTGTCATTCTCAAATCCATACAAGGCATACCATATCAATTCTAATTTAATGCTTAAATTTAGAGGATAAATCTCATTATGATCAAATTTATGCTCGCACCACTTATATGATAGTGATGATCAAAATTCTAAATAAATAGAGCAATCTCACGATCTTTCATGTCACTTAAGACTCACAATAGCTCATAATCGATTCATATTACATTCAAGTAAAATTATTAGTTTGGCAATTAAACCTATTTATAGGTTCTACCGAATCATCAACTACTTATAGCGTTGAAAATGTTAATGCATAACATTAGAAAGTTATTATAAAGCAGATAATGTATGAGCATGGTCTTTTCATTAGCCAAGAGCTCAACCAATAAACATATTTTCCATTTGCCACCAACAACACGTTATGATAAATCAAACTATTGACGTTTTGGGATTTTTATTAGTAATACATTAAATTGTGTGGAAGTAATCCATTAAAATTAAATTTAATGTAAACTTGTAACTTGCCTTTATGTTGCACATCACCTATTCATCATAAGCATCCAAACACCATTTGAAGTTCTCATAATCTACAAGTGCTTAAGTTTCACATCATGAAAAAATTCATGAGACTATTAGATATAAGGAGCTAAATAAAATACTTCAAACTCCACAATTTAAGTTATCAAACTTAAAATTTCAGCTGAAGCAACTTACGGTTTACAGAGCCACAAAAGAATATATATAACATTTAATTTTGTTAGAAAATATATAACATTTAATTTGCTACCGTGATTTCTTACAAAAACAATTGCTTAAACGGTTAATAGAAAACACCCAACGATTTAAAAGCATTTATACTAATAAAGTAGTAAATTATACCTCAAATGTATTTCTCATTGTATTTTCATTCACAATATTTTTCCAACAAAATATCGATAGATTTCATCAAGAAATTAAGACACGGCTCATTATCATACAAATTAAAAGTCAACACATCATAATAGACTCCATGTCTTCATGTTTTATGAATATTAAAAATAAGATCACAAGCAGACCACTTAAGGTACAAGTGGCTTCATCCTCATTTTCTTATTTTTCTGATTAAAAATTGAATTCTCACAATCAGGGCACCAACTTCCAATGATCAAGTAAGCATAATGTTAATGTGATGATAGTAATCTCGATCTATAACTTGCTTACAGTATTTTGATATCACTGGCGTAAATCGCAAATGTATTTATCACCAAGAACCGAGCATGGAAATATACAAGAAACTCAATGCTAAATGTGCATGCAGTTGATGATTTCCGTGTGTTACTAGTCGTGAAAATCAGTTAGATTGAACAATAAATTCCTTACTTTAATATTGAAATTGATTCAGAAGGATCGGCTTTGAGATGGTCGGAAAAATAATAGAGGTTATTGTGAATCAATAAAAGATATTACCTGGAAATCGGTTGATAAAACATGTTTGCAAAAATATCTTAGACTGAGACGTGACGAGTCATTATCTTTAAAACCGATTTCGCGCCCTCATGGGTGCCCTCATGGGAAACATCCCGGTCCATCAAGGTCCATTACACATCCGGCCTCCAAGATTCAATAGTCTAAACTTTGTTCTTCTACACATGCACTCACTATAGAGAAATCACAAAAACCATTTACTAGGTACAACATTGGGGAATTCGAGAGAACTTTGGAGAGTACGATGATGTAGCAAAAACATTTTTCTCTCTCTGACACATAGATAAAATAGACTATCTATATATAGGCTTTAGGAAATGTAACTCTCATTGAAATATTAAAATATGAAAATAAATTCTTTAGAATAAATTTTGTGACTCAACATAAATTGCTCATTTAATTGTAACTCCAATTAATAAATTCAATAATTAAAATTTTGCAACACACACCTTAGTTAATTTCCAACAATTTTTACATAGTTTTCTTAGGGGATAAAATTGTATACCTCTTTCCCCCATAGATGGGGGTATTTGTACCTGAAGTTATGTGGTGGGAAGCGTGTCGAAGAAGCATTCGCGGGTGTGTTGGGGAAGCTTTCTGGGACACGATGTTTGTCTTGACTATCCTTCATGTTAGAGAATGCGGCGCGCGCATGGCGGAAGCGTGTTCAAAAAGTTGTTAAAATGAATCTTTTTCAATAAAAAGAAAACAAACGCGACACAACGATTTCTAAAAAAATAAAAACTTTTATTGAATTTTTTTTTCAATCAGGAACCAATATATATTTATATATTAAATAAAAAATATACACAGATAGGAATCATATACCTCTTATAATCTATATCAAGCATCCTCGCAAATCAACAATCATTCGTTCCCACGAACAACATACTTCAAAATCCACACCAAGATCTTTCAACCTAAGTCTCATCGTACTAGGACGTGTGTGGGCACGTAGAATAATTCAACGACACTTTTTCAATCTCTAGATGTACTCAACATATGAGATCTAGAGATTTACTGAGAATTGTTATTTTAGTGAGACAACACTAGAAAAGAATACGATGATTATTCTCTCAGAGTTTTAATTAACTATTAATTACAGAGAAAAATCACTCTGGCACCAACTGTATTCTCAATTCAATTTTTTTGATAAATTGATGAGCTGATTCATCAACTGAGGCTATTAGAATAATATTTGTATATTTTTTAAATAATGGCGTATCCATATTTTAGAGATAAACTGAATGAATATTTAATTATAAAATTGTCAATTGTAGTGGAACCAACTGCAACTATGCACAATTGCAGTGCCACATGGCACTACAGTGTATCATGACATAGCACACTGTCTCAAGGCACCACTGTAGTGTCGTGTGGCACTATAGTGTTGCACCTCCACTATTGTAGTGTCACATGGCACTAAAGTAGTCAATGTCAATTTCTGATATTCAATCAGTGATTGACACGTGACAATTACTGTGAATTAAATATTTACTTTAATCAGATAAATAACTAGATATCAGTTAATTCAAAATTAACATATTAAATTATCCTTATCGACTAACTTATCTATTATTTCACAAATAACAGATTTAGTTGATTCAAATAATTATTAATAATAATAAGTTATAATGGTCTTATATCAAAAATTAGATATTATGTCTCACTTATCCATAATTGTAAAAATTATCGATAATTATTTATAGATATTTTCTGAAAATTATATATATATATAATCTAATTAATTAATAATCAAACATAATTATGTACTTGCCTCAGAATGAAAATTATTTTTGCAAGTCAGTCATTTCCTCATGTTAGTCATTTTCTCATATCCTGAAATATGCACACCCTAGACTGTGTAGTACAGAGGCGACATGGGAACCATGGACCTATAATCCTAAGCTCCAATAAATCATATTATTAATTAAACTATTTAATTAAATAATCTTATTTATTAATTTCATGATTACTCTACTATAAATATGAAATTGCACTCTTAGAGATTATAGAATGTATTTACAGATTATTCTCATGTAGTCCATTGATATAATCATTTCACGTAGTTCTGTCCTCTAATTATTGGTTTGTAAATTAGAACTAGTCAAAATTATCATTTTACCCTTCATATTATCTGTTGATCCTTAAGTACCATTAATTCACTAGTAAATGAGTAATTTATAATCGTATTTTAAATTTGAGCTCAATAACCATTTAGATCCAGAATTAACACTTAACGGAAGCAATATACGATCCGTTAGGAAAGCTTGAATTCCAAATTTGTAAGATCATGTTCTCAGCCATCCATATCACTGAATCTCCAAAACAAAAGTCACTAGCCTATTTTACAAACAAACCTTAATGAATGAATTAAAAGATCTAGTAGACATGTATAGGAGTTCATGATTACTCAGGATTCATACTTATCTACATATGATCATCAGATTGATGTGTATTAAGTCTTTATGATAAACGGTAAGTTAATAAAGATATTAATTCACATCGGTCATGTCATATATAATCTTATTATATAAAGTACATTCACTAAGATATCTATCTGTATCAATGATCCGGATCTAAATCACATGCATTCATAATGTTTAATGAACCGTACTAGTAACCATCCATTCATTAAAGATTTCATACTTTAAATATTGCTGACAACTTTATTCATTATCTATGATCTTAATCATATCGTACTAATACAAGATCATAGTCTCATTAATGAATATGAAATTTTCAGATATATATATAAATTATTCAACAAGAATTTAAAAGAACAATTATATGAAAAATATAATTTCATTAAATTTCATATTAAAATGTCAATACTCATGCTTTGAGAGCATAACCCCCAACATTTGATTGGACGGAAGGGAGGCGACTTTTGACATAAAGCGATGGGCATGAAATCCCGATGTGCTTTCGAGGTGACATATCAGGGGTTAGTCTAACATTCTGTCATGGAGATTGGAGTGGTTGGGAATTCGAGCCTATAGAGAGCTACTATCTAGGGTGTTACTTTCGGATAATGATGACCCTGGCACTTGGGTATGTCTAAGCTCTCTTCACAAGCTCGATTTTTACTGACTTTTATGTGCTCAGGTCTGTGCAACCTGAGCTCCTTCAAGACTGGCTAGGCGAGGTTGGTTCTTCTCCTTAAAAAAAATTGTTATTGGCTCTCTACTACGGTGTGACATGTGTTGCCCCGCCATTAGGGCTAAAAAACACCTATAAAAGTTGCCCCTAGTCGTGGACTTGGGTGGCTTCATTCTCTCAGGTCTGAAGAATTTTTTATCCGGGCTCCTCGTCCAAGCTACCTTTGAGTGGTGATAAGTTAAGAGCTTCATCCGTCCCGAGCACTTCACACTTCTGCTTGAAGTTCATTTAGTTGGGAGGCCCGTACTGAATGGGATTAATTACAGGACTCTTTTTTGTCACGACTCATCCATCACATACACATCATTTCACCTTTTTCGTAGTTTTAGGCCATCAATCTCTTAGGAGTGGAGGCATTAATGGCACGTGGGTGCATGTGAAAGAGCCTTACTCCTCGATGTGTCGTTTCATTTCTGAAGCTTTGTTTGAACGACGTTTGGTATTCTGAAATTTTCTTATTGGTCCGTGAAACAGTCCCTTTTTAGGCGTAGGATAGCCTCAATGGTCGCCATCATGACCCTCTTTAATGCCTATTAAATTAGCAGTTTTCCTCTTTTAGGCCTATAAATAGTTGGTTTCCTTCTCATTTCCTTTCTTTCTTACAGAGTCGAAACTTTCATTCTTGCTCCCATTCCTTATTTTCTTCCTTGGGAGAACAGTGATCCTTCCCCTTCTAGGGCCTCTTCTGTTGGGAGGCTTCTTCCTGAGATCGTCCTAGATTTTCTTCCTATGGTTGTTGTTTCCCTCTTTTTCATCCTTCCAATGTGGTGCTTTAAGTAATAAACATTCCTCGAGTAGATGAAGTTTTTTTTTCACTTATAATGAGCTCTAACTCAGTATGGGTGAGACTTTAATCCTTCTTTCGTTCTTGCTTCTTCATTGCTTCAAATTATGAATGTTCTAAGCATTAATTCCTGCTGACTGGAGCTGTGGGGTTTCTCTGCCCCCGACCTTGAGTAGGCCCCAAACGAACTGGGTCCTTCCCAGTGGGCTGGTCCCTTTGAAGGAGGCCAGGTTGTTCAGACATGTCGTAATCTCAGCGAGGTCTTGAGTGTGCTCCTATTCGGAAGGTCTAGTCGGGCGGTCATACCTTAAACTGGGATTTTACCCTTTTGATGTTTCATCAAACATCCTTTCCTTTAGCTGAACCTTTTCCTAGTTTGACGAGTTAGATTACAATCCAAACTCCTTTCCTTTGTTACTCGATCAAAGGATCTTTCCTTTGGCGCCTATCCATGCATTCCTGATTTGGATAAATCCTTGTCCGGTGAACTAAAGTGCTCGATAGACATTTCTTCAAATTCGTTCTCATCTAGTGAGCTAGAGTGCTCAGCAGACATCTCATGCTTTTAGCGTCAATTCAGGCATGGCTACCCTTGTCGGGGACTTCCCTTTTATCCCACCTAGTGAGCTAAAGTGCTCGATAAACATCTTATACCTCTAGCGTCTAGCTAGGCATTCCTGCTCTGGCTAGGTCTTTAATCCTATTTGGTGAGCTAGAGTGCTCGACAGATATCACTTTTTACCTTCTGGAATCTAGCCAAGTGTATATGCTCAGGCTAAAGCCTTTTCTTAATCCCGTCTGGTGAGCTAGAGTGCTCGACAAACATCATTTTTTACCTTTTGGTGTCTAGCCAAGTGTGTCTGCTCTGGCTATAGCCTTTCCTTTATCCCGTCTGGCGAGCTAGAGTGTTCGGCAGACATCGCTTTTTATTTTAATGTCTAGCTAGATGTGCCTACTCGGACTACACCCATTGATCTCGTCTAACGAGCTAGAGTGCTTGACAGACATCACTTTTTATCTTCTGACGTTTATTCAGGTGTGTCTGTTCTAGCTAGAGCCTTTCCTTAATCATATCTTCGAGCTAGAGTGCTCGACAGACATTATTTTTTACCTTCTGGCGCCTAGCCAGGTGTGTATGCTTTGGCTAGAGCCTTTCATTAATCCCGTCTGGTGAGCTAGAGTGCTCAGTAGACATCACTTTTTACCTTGATGTCTAGTCAAGTATGCCTGCTCTGACTAGACATTTTAATCCCGACTGGTGGGCTAGAGTGCCGCACCACTCATCACTCTTTAGTCCTAACAGGTGGACTAGATTGTTGCACTAGTCACTTATGGGCTAGATTATCACACCAGTCATCACTTTTTAATCCTGAGTGGTGGGCAAGATTGCCGCACCATTCATCACTTTTTAATCCTGATTGGTGGGGTAGAGTGTCGCACTAGTCATCAGTTTTTAATCTTTCACTGCACATTGTGGAAGAGCCGATTTTTCCCTTTTATTTAACAAATGTCATTGGGTACACGAACTCTATTGTCCATTACACCTCGACACTGGTCGTTTCACTACACGTTGTGGAAGACTGAGGTCGAGAACTGAAGACGACCGAGCTTCTTATTTCCCGTGTAGTCGCTATCCATCTCTTATAAGGGTGTCCTTTTTTTAGCTTCATATTTACCTTAATGGTGGGACCATTTGAGCTTTTTTCTTCTCATGAGCAGATGTCCATTTGTCCTTAATCGCCTTTCTCGGATGCTTTGGTGGGAGAATGATTGACCAATCCAGGCCTCCACGTTCCTCCTAAGGGTCATTCCTCAGGTAGTGCGCTAGCCACAGGTTACTTTACTACTGTGAGTTCATCCGCTTCATGTGAGAGCTTCAGAGGAACATACTTGTCTGCCTCACTAGTAAAAGCCTAATCTTGCTGGACATTGGTGTAAGAGATCTTGTGGCCGTCATCATCCTCTCATTGGGGCTTCAAGTCAAGTTCAGCTTGTTAGCCCGTACACCAATTTTGACATGACTTTCATCCTTCCATTTCACTCGAGGCAGGATGTGGGAGCTGGGAGCCGCAGAGCCCGAATTCACATTTCAACCACGGTGGAGGATTGGTGCAAGGCTCTATATTTTAGTCAGGAATGACCCTTGGCCGTTTTACTCGTACAGCGCATGAGCCTTGTAAAATCGTTGAGGGCCAAAATGACGCCAAGGAGTTGAACGGAGGGTGGCCTCCCGATATTTTTCTCCATCTTCTGCAACTGCTCACATATTGCATTTGGAAGGTCCTTTAGAGGTCTATACCTTTGTTCATTTTTCAATGACCTCACTCTCCTCCTTCATCTTCCTGGAATGACCCTAACCAAAACCTTACAAATGGAGAGCTTGGCCATCTGAAGCATAGTTTCACTTTGGTCCCAGTTTCCTCAAGGGATGACGACTCTGCCACCGGGCCTTTGAGTCATGGGGGAGAATCAATCTCGTGCAAGAGACCGTTACTGTTTGAGCAACGACTAACGTTTCTTTCCTCCCTCTCCTAGTTACCTCAGAGGTTACAATTATGGTATCCTTCTTCCTTCATCGTGTAATCATTATGATGGAGGAAGGTCCTTTCACTAGGGTAAAGGATGAATCATCCCTCTCGTCCTGAACTTTGTCGGCGTATGATTCCAAACTCATCCCCCTCTTTGTAGGAGAGAAGGGGTTTAAAGTGCTTTGAATATGAACAATATTTATTGCCGTTTTCCACATACAGTGCCGATTATTGATGTCCAAAACTTTAACAGTGATGTTGCATGCAATCGCCCCTCTGACTGGAGCTCCTCATAACCGCAATGCGTGCAAAACACAATAAAGAACCCAAAGAGCGACGGAACCGGGGAGTGGTTGCCTCGCCTAAGGGCCTCCGATGCCTAAATCAGTATCATGGAGTTATTTTGACATAGTTTCTTATTTGGGGTTATGCCTCAAAGCATGTGTATTGACATTTTGGTATGAAAGTTAATGAGGATTACTTTTTTCTTATAATTGTTCTTTTAAATTATTGTTGAATAATTTATATAAGTATCTGAAAATTCTATATGCATTAATGAGACTATGAACTTGTATTAATACGAGAGGATTAAGATCATAGTTAATTAATAAAATTGTCAGCAACAAATTAAAGTATGAAATTTTTAATAAATGGTTACTAGTACGGTTAAATAACAATATGAGTACGTGTGATCTAGATCCGGATCATTGATGTGGATAAATATCTTAGTGAATATGCGTTATATAATGAGATTATATATGACTGTACCGATGTGAATTAATATATTTATCAATGTGATGTTTATCATAAAGATTTAATACTCATCAATTCAATGATTATATGTAGATCAGTCTGAATTCTAAGTAGTCATGAACTCCTATGCATGTCTATTGGATCTTTTGATTAACTTGGTAAGGTTTGTATGTAAAACAAGCTAGTGACTTTTATTTTGGAGATTCTGTGATATGGATGGTTGCGAACATGATCTTACAAGATTTGAAATCCAAGTTTTCCTAACGGATCGTATATTGGTTTCCTTAAATTTTTCGTTATTGAGCTCAAATTTATAATATGATTATAAATTAGTCATTCACTAGTGAATTAATGGTACTTAGGACTTGTTTAGTAGCTCGTACTGTATAGTGCTAAAAGCGGACAATACTATTTTAGTATTGTCCGATGTTTGGCAAAAATATGGAGCTCGTACTAGTTAATATGGTGGGACTCTTTAGCCCCACCAACATGAGATAATTTAGTCTGCTCCTTTTAGAGGGGACTACACCGGACTAAGTAAAACACAGTTGTTTTTTAATTTATATCTTAAAATGATTTTTTTATGAAAATGATCTTTTTAAATTTATATCTTACAGGAACTTCACTCACTAACAAATATAATTTATGAATTTTCGGAAGGTGCAAAATTAATTACTTATGACTTAATTTTACCCAAAGTCATTTACTATCTTTTTCTTCCTTTTTTTTCTAAAATTTTAGAGCCTCTCTATCATATGAGTGGTTCAATAATTATTTATATATTTTAAATGACTTATTTTGTGTATTAAAAATTCAATGATTTTTTTCTAATTTAGGTGTTTATAACTACAAATTATTATTGTCTTAAAGTTTACGGGTATAATTAAATTTTCATTTTTAGTCAAAAAATAGAGAGTTTACGGTGATAACATGAATTAGATAATTTATTTTATAGTTGAAAATGTAAAATAATATGTTAATGAATTTCAAATAGGTTTTTGCGGATCAAATCATGACAAACAGTTTTAGAATCTAATAATATAACATGTTAAACATTGTATAAATGTTACAATTTTTTAACTAATGTAGCACCAAACACTGAACAGTATTATTTAATCAAATACAATACAGTACAGTACAATCTGACTAATTTAGTACAGTACTATTCTGAGTGCCAAACGAGCCCTTAAGGATCAAGAGGTAATTAGAAGGGTAAAACGGTAATTTTGACCAGTTCTAATTTATAAACCAATAATTGGATGACAGAACTACGTGAAATGATTATATCTATGGACTACACGAGAATACTCTGTAAATACATTTTATAATCTCTAAGGGTGCAATTTCATATTTATAGTGGAGTAATAATGAGATTAATAAATAATATTATTTAATTAAAAAGTTTAATTAATAACTTGATTTATTGGAGCTTAGGATTATAGGTTTATGATCCTCATATCACTTTTGTACTACGCAGTTTAGAGTGTAAATATTTCAGGACATGAAAAAAAAGATTGACTTGCAAAATGAATTCTTATTCTGAAGTAAGTACATAATTATGAGATAATNCAACAAAATCTGTTATTGTGAAATAACAGATAATTTAGTTGATAATGATAATCAGATATGTTAATTTTGAATTAACTGATATCTAAATATTTATCTGATTAAAATAAAAATTTAATTCACACTAATTACCACGTGCCAATCACTGATTGGGTATCAAAGATTGACATGGACTATTGCAGTGCCATGTGGCACTACAGTAGTGGGGTGTAACATTATAGTGTCATGTGTCACGCTACACAGTTGCAGTGAGTCCCACTGCTATTGGTAATTTTATAATTAAATATTATTTCAGTTTATCCCTAAAAATCTGATACGTCATTATCTAAAAAATATACGTATATTATTCTAATTGTCTCAGTTGATGAATCAGTTCATCAGTCGTCAATCAAAAATTGAATTGAGAATACAGTTGGTGTTAGACTGATTTTTCTCTACGATTAAAAATTAATCAAATCTCTAAAAAAATAATCATTGTTTTCTTTTAGAGAATTGTCTCTCTAAAGTCATTCTCATTAAATCTCTAGGTCTCATATGTTGAGTACATCTAGAGAGACAATAAAAGTGTCTTGTAATATTCTACGTGCACACACACGTCCTAGTGCATTGGGGATTGAATTAGAAGATTTTAATGTAGACTCAGAGTCTACTGATCATTGGAACGGTTTCGTGGGATGGAGGATCGATCGGTTTTGCAAGGACGCTTGATTAAACTACAAGAGGTATATGACTCTCAACCTTGTATGTTGTAGATTTAATGTATAAATATATACTGAATCATGACTGATTGAAAAAGAGTTTGCAATAAAAAAAATTGAAATCGTTGTGTCATGCTTTTTTTACCAAAAAAGATTCATTTTTAAATAAAAAAATTAAAACGCTTCCGCCGCACATGCGCCGCGTTTTTCAAAAATTCCTTAGGGGAGACAATGGCATACTTTTTTCCCTTATAGATGGGGGTATTTGTACCTGAAGTTCTGTAGAGGAAACGTGCCGAAGAAGTCTCGGGGGCGTGCTGGGGAAGCTTCCCGAGACACAATATATGTCTTGGTTGTCCTTGATTGGATGGAAGGGAGGTGACTTTTGACATAAAGTGATGAACATTAAATGTTGGTCTGCTTTAGAGGTGACATATCAAGGGTCGGTCTGACATTCTGTCGTGGCGATTGGACTGGTTGGGTGTTCGAGCCTATAGGGAGATGCTTTCTGGGGTGTTACTTTCGGTGAATAATGATGACCCTAGCACTTGGGGATGTCTGAGCTCTCTTCACGAGCTCGATATTTGTTGTCTTTCATGTGATCGGGTCTGTGCAACCTGAGCAACTTCGACACTGACTAGGTGAGGTTGGTTCTTCTCCTTAGAAATGTTCTTTTGTTATTGGCTCTCTACTGCGGTGTGACATGTGGTTCCCCATCATTGAGGCTCGGAAAAACATCTACAACACCTACGATTATATTTCTCGATTCGATGAATACATCCTCCTTCTCCAACCATCACTCTCACTTGAACCATCAAACTCTTATACTAGTTGTTATATCATTATCCTTTATTAGGATATTAATGACAGGAAATGCCATAAACAACTCACAGATTTGAAGTTATTCACTTTAAATGTGAGAGTTACGTTCACTTTACCGCTGTAAGTTTTCATTATAATAAAAAAGAATAAATTTACAAGATGATCTTTCAAGCATCATCCAACTCTTTGTAATTTTTTTAGTAAACAAAATTGGTTGGCTAATATTCTTTTATATAATGAGGATATTAGAGCAACCTAAAACCGATACAAAACAAGTGAAATATCCCAAGTCTTACTTAGTCTGCATGCTTCAAAAACTAACACAATTATCAATAAATACTTTCCCAAAGTGCTTTAAATAAAGTTTTGACAAAAAAAAGAGTGTTTCATTATAAAGGTACAATATGAAATAATTTTAACTAAAATAGTGTTATTTTAAATGGAAAATTTTCAATATAGATAAGGTTACTAGTAGTATGTTAAAAATAGTCAGGTTTTAAAAATTATAGGTAAATAGCAGGTTTCTAAAATGATAAATAAATTTAGACTATAATGCCCTTAATCTATATAAAGCAATTACATTGTAAATATTGGTAAATTCAATGAAAGTTATTGATATATAATTCTATCTACTTATAATTAAGGAAACTATATATTTTTGAAATCTAAAATTTAAATTTACCACATTATCAACAACTACCGTTATAAATGATAATTTAAAAATAAATTTAAATTTGTTTAGGAATAATTTATAAACAATAAATGTAAAACATTATTTCGTAATAAAATTAGAGTATTAGAAAAATGCTCAACTATCAATATAAGAGTAAATCAGCTTCAACATCCATCTTTTTATGTCAATTTAATAAAAAAACGTAAGTCGTTTGATTTTGAAAAATTAAAATAAAAAACTAAAATCAAAATATTGTAATTCGTGAAATCAATAAAATATTACCGAAATTTTAAATAAAAATTGAACAATGAGATAATAAAACATTAATTTTTTCAAAAAAATAAAAAACAATCTAAGATATTATCATAAAATATTTAAAATTTGAAAAATCCCTACAAATCAGCCCCAACATAATCTTTTATCAATCAACTAATTAATGAGGTTTCTAAAATTAAATAAAAACAAAAAAATCCCGCCAAAAATATTATTAACCACAAATACATCAATTTTAAATTCACACCTAAAATGATAAAAAAAGAAGGTAAATCATCTTCAACAATCAATGATTAAATGAACAAAAAATTGAAATCCTGGAAACAAATAGGTTTCCTATTTATTTGCTCTAATTTCATGAAAACAATCATCAATCATGTTCAATAAGTAAATAGTCGTCAACCACGTTCATGGAAACAGTTTGTCTACCTTAATTTCATGAAAACAAAAGGTAAATAGTCGTCAACCACGTTCAATTAGCGAAATAAATAGTTTTTTTACTACAAATCTTAAAAAATTGATGTATGAATTGCAGGTTCAAAAATAAGATGAATGACGAAGAAAGCTGATTGCATGTGAACTGGTAGACCTAATGCTGAATTATGATATTTTTTTCCTTAACAATGAAAGACAATCAATTAAACCGAATTAGCTAATTATGAAAAATCGTCTTTATTTTAAATATTATCAATTGGTTATGAAAAAAGATATTTCCATAACCTAAAATCCATAATTAGTTATTGAATATAATAGAGTATATATAAATATAAATTCCGTATTTAATTTACCGTAAATATGTAAGTTAATTTTTCTTTATTGTACTAATTAATTATTATGTACTCACACAATCAATCATTCGTAATAACTTACTGGTGGCAAATCTATTAACATGAAATTATGATAAATAAACCGGTGATGTGGCATACCGAAACTGTCATTTACCTAATAAAAAATGAGACTATTTCATAACTTCTAGAATTGTCTATTCACTGTAATTTCTTTATTTTAAAACGTAACCGAAGTAGTTTACACTCGTAAATTTCCCATTTTCAATACCAGTAAATTTAAGCAAAGCCTTGATAGAAACTAATTTTTAAGCACGACCCAAGTTATATGTATATTCAAGTTAGACCGTTTGTATGTTTGGAAGAGTTGCCTCAGACAGGCTTATATTCCTAAGAAACTTGTCCGTTTGAGTGACCGCTGCATGTCTTTAGAAAAATACAGTAAAGAAAAAACAGGATAAACATTAATGCCCAAGTTTTTGCAGTACACGTCGAATGTGTGATCCAAATTAGGAGCTGCTGAGTTTTTCAATTTTTTTAATAATTGTTTTTTTTTTCAGAATTAGAAATTGCTGAAGGATTAAGGCCAAAATATAGTAAAGAAAAACGATAATTAACAACTAACAAGATTTTCCTATTCAACTACAAACTACGTAATCGTCTCCTCACTGTCCGATCCTACACAAAATTCGCAGACATAAACACAGATAAACATTCAATCCCATCCAATCAAACCCAACAATCACCAGCCCTTTGACTCCCTTTTTTTGCTGCTTAATCCAAAATTCTCTCCCTCTCTCGTCCACTTCTATTTAAACTCCTACAGTTCATTCAATGCAACAGGCTTGGTTCCAGGTTTGAGTTTAATAGAATACCGCTCACCACCAAAAATAAAATAAAATAAAAATGAATTCCAAAGCCTCTTCCTTCATCTTCCTTGCATGTTTCCTTCTCTTGTCTTCTAATGCCTTAGCCTTCAATATCACCAGACTCCTTGGCCAATTCAAAGATTTCAGCACCTTCAATGATTATCTCACACAAACCCAGCTATTCGACCAAATCAACCACCGTCAAACCATCACCGTCCTCGTCGTCGACAACAAAGCTCTTTCATCTATCTCCGGGAAGCCATTGGACGTCATCAAGAAGATATTGAGCGCACACGTCATTCTTGACTATTATGACGTTGAGAAGCTCGCCAAACTCTCTACCAACAACGCGACTATCCTTACCACGCTCTTCCAAGCGAGTGGTGCTGCGGTGAACCAGCAGGGCTTCATCAAGGTCTCTCTCATCAATGAGGGAGAGGTCGCTTTCGGATCTGCAGTGAAAGGCGCGAGTATTAATTCTAAGCTCGTGAAATCCGTCGCGGCTCAGCCGTACAACATTTCCGTGCTCCAAATCACTATTCCAATCCAAGTCCCCGGAATTGACACTAACCCTAGCCCGCCACCTCTGTCGGTTGCACCAGTGGCGGCGCCACCCAAGAAATCATCATCTAAATCTCCCGCTCAGGCTCCGTCCCCTAAACCTAAGGCAAAAGCACCTTCACCGGCGGAGGATTCGGGGGAATCCCCAGTCGCTGAGACACCGTCGAATGCTGACGCACCGTCGAATGCTGACGCACCGGAGTCCGAGGCCCCAGTCGCCGATGAGGCACCAGCAAGTTCACCAACAAAAGCAGCAGATGATGGTGAGGAAGGTGTAGCGCCAGCGCCAAATGCGTCAAGTTCAGCTTCGAGCGCCGTTGTGGGGTTGAGCGCAATGGGTGTTGGGTTGGTGATGGGAATGTGGTTGTAGGGGTGAAAATACAGAGTACAAGCAAAAAGAATTTATTCGTTGAAATGCGTGAGAAAAATTCTAGTGTTTGCAATATCTTCCAAATTAAAAGAAATTAAATTGTAAAATCTGATTTAAAAAAAACTGATCTTATTAAACTGTACGGTTTTGCAGTTGAGATTATATTTACTTTCAAATGCTCAACTCGGTGTAAGATACGACTAATAATGAAAGGTAGATATACTTAAAGTTAGCATAACTACTGCACTGCAGTTGTTTTTTAATAAAGTGGTCAGATTCATTACACTGTAAAAATAAGTTTTTTCAAATCAGAAAAAATTCTTGATTTATAATTTATTCGTCTGAGCTAAATTTTATAGCACTTATTTATAAATTAAGTATAATATGTTTTTTAATCTTTGACAAGAATTTATCGCATGTAACATAAGAATATTTATTTATTAAAATTTATTATAATTCAAAGATATTCAAGATAAATATAGAATTTTCATACTTTTTTTAGACACAATCAGAACCATCTTTCACTTGCCCATAAAACACATGTACAGCTAGTTAAAACTCATGTTTTCTATGTGTGAACTAAAAACATTTGTGGCTTTAGTCTTTATAAACGGGTCTAATAATTTTTCCAGCTATAGCAATTTTATTGAAAATTTGAATGTGTACCCCCAATTGGTATGAGATTCTCACCATAATAGACAAGCATATTATTCATCGTTCTCCTAAGATATTTGAGAACATGATTTACACTTATCCAGTGTTATCATCTTAGATTCAACTGATATCTCATGACCAAGCTCACTATAAAATATTCATATGATATGATGTATAATATAACATACTTAAGGCTTTCCATTTCTGAAAGCAAGGAAAATGTCTTCATGTTATTTGTTCCATCCTATGTTTATAAGACACTAACATGATACATGGATTCCAGTTCTGGAAAGGTAACAAACTCTTTCTAGTAATCACGTATCGCAAACCTATGCAACATATTACTATCTATGCAGTCCAGGAAGCACATCATTTGATATTTAAGTCTTGAAATAATTTAATTCTTAAAATGAAGACCATTTTTCCAAAGTTCTTTATATAAAAAATTTATTGCGACATAGCTTTCTCGTTGACATTTAACTATGCATCGTTCATGTTGATTAAATGTCATCTGCATAAAGCACCAACAAAACTATTATGTTTCCTTCATTTCTCATGTACTCACATCGACCATCGTGAGCTTGATCAAATCAAAAATCAATTCCTTGATCAACATGATGTCCCAAGTCCTTATTCATGCTTAAGTCCACAATTAGACTACTGCATCAATATATCATTTATTATAGCCTTTAGCAAAAAAATCAAAGTCGAGACACGAAGAGATTCATTCAAGATTGTCATACAAGGTAGCGTTCTTAACATTCATATGCCAAAACTCATAAAGGATATAAGCTACAATAGATACAATATCTTTATAATCATAAGCATGGATATAAATGAAAAGATATATTGCCATTTTGCACTAAGTCTAGCCTTGAAGATTTTCACCGTCTACGTCCCGCTTACCCTTGCAGCTCCTTGGTCCTTTAGGCGCTTCTTCAAGCAACCATACTCCGTTGGAGTTAATGAAATTATTTTTAGATTTCATTGGTTGAAGCCAATTATTTACTTTGCATAATTTACAACCTTTATGTAGTTACTAGGCTCTGAGTCTTGTTCCTCCACCATGGACTCAAAATTCCCTCAATTGAACATGAATCTCTTAGGCGATCGTGATCTCCTCTCACTATGACATATTGGTTGAAATCTAGTTGATGTTCCTCATAGATTACCATACTGGTCTCTCCCAAGATCATGTACTTCTTATAAGAATGAGAAACATTCTGACTACAACAAGACTACGTCGTAATAGAAAGTACTTCACTTTTATTCTCTTAGCTAACTGGACTTATCTATTACCAAGTAGATTTCATGACACAAGCACTGTTGAATAATTTTTCTAAGATTGTATTGCTTCTAGATATTCTATTTGAAATATAATCAACATCCAAAAATACAATGTTTTTACTTACTCACATTTCCTATTCTTTGTACCATGAAACAAATAACTCACATTTTATCTTGCATAGCCTATACACGAGTATCCTCTTGATCTATCATCTAGCTTAGCAGCATTCTCCCTTTGTATGTGAGTTGGACATCTACATTTATTAAATTGACGTAAACTAAGTTTACGATCATTTTATAATTCTTGTGGTGCTTCAAGTAGTGGTCTAGATGATGTTAAATTTAAAATCCGTCATTTCTAAGCCTAATCTTCAAAATAAAAATAGGTCATTTAAATTATTAAGCATGAATTTCTTACTATTGTTACACATTTCTCTGAGATGACCTAGATATAACAAACTGGAAATTAATCTTGTTAGCCGCTATGTAGTCAATGAATGTCCTTAAGAGATATTCACATTTTTATCAAATCAAAGATATTTAGTTTGTCCTTTAAACGCATTATCGACTTATGTTCTAATCCATTTGATTTTTTTTAAGTTTCAGACTTCAAAAGCATAAAACAAACATAGTTGTATCTAGAGTATCTGTCAATGAAATCGACATTATACCCATAGTCACTTCTCACCTAGACTTTTACCTATCCATTCAAGCAATATACTCCAACACAAACGTCACATGCCTCTATTTTCTTTTGTTCTAATCTATCATGGATTCACTTACCGGTAAGAGTTCTAAAATCATAATGTCGCAGCCTGTCTCTTATTAGTCTGTGAATCCTACTTATATCACATGATCTAGAAATATGTCATAGACCTATAGTTGACTTTTGAAACTTTTTTCTACTATGATATACTACATATACCATTATTTTATCCCATATCATGTAACAAAAATTTAGAAATAAATACACTATAAAAAAATCAGTGCATACGTCTCTATTCAAAGAACAATATGCAATCCTCTCATTTAGCTTGGCTTCCTGGAGCATGCGCAATCAACTACGAAATGTGAGTGGTGATTTTGAAGTGTACACACCAAAAAAATAGTAGAATCTCCCACTGATCACTTTTATGCAAGCAGTATGTGTTGGAAATCATTCATTAATTAGTTCTTACTAGTTTAAGAAATATGTAATTATAGTGTAATCTTAGAGAATATTTTAGTAGTTAATTAGGGGATTTAACTAATGTAAATTATTTTTTTCCTTTCATAGTTTGTATCTAGTTCTATATATATTCTCGTTGTAGGTTTGATAGAAGTATGTGCTGGATCGAGTTTTAAAATTTGAGAAAAAATCATTGAACCATGAACGGTTCGCGGGCGGAATATCAAAAAAATTTATATCAACCAATTTGATCATATTAAATATTAAAACCATACATCTGGTTATGCATACAAAGTTAAACGTATTCAAAAGAGGTAGAAATAATTTTATACCTTTCTTGTATCGGAGAAATTTTGATTTGGTGGAATCATATCAGTCGTCTCGCATTCTTCGTTCTTTGTAGAACTCAAATTCATCTTCACACCAACAACCACTCGTAGGATTCAGAAATATATCTCAATTTGATGTTAATCAGGAATTAGGTGTGGGATCTCAAAACAACTCAAGAAGAAAAATCAAATGTTTCCTTCTCCTCTATAGATTTTGGATGCAAGCAGGGGAAGGAGAAAAACTATTTTCTACTCTATGTAATCACACATTGTGTTAAGGTTAGGGATGCAACCCTATTGTCATCCCTTATATAATAATTACAGAATTTTTACATATACCCCTATATGTTAAATTACCAAAAATTCATCTCATAATCTTTACTATTGTCGAAAATTGCATATCTCCTTAGAATCAATGTTGTGTCCAAATTCATCAATCTAAATTGATAAACTAAATTGATCTCCATCAATTAATCAATTAATTTCTTTTATTTATTAATTATCTAATAATTAGAAAATAACCAATTAATACAACGCCCATTACATATGGGTTCGAGAAATATACATTGGTCCAAAACATGTTTTTGGTCTTACTGGTGTTGTTTTTCATTCATGTCCTTACGAAATACTCTTAAGACTGAATGGACCCACATTAATAAAGTTATAGGACTCAAATGTTCGACGAATTTATCTCCATAAATTTTTGACCTATTTAATTCTGACATCGTACGACTCCAATATAGGTCTGATACTGAATCAACTCTCGATTCATGCGCGCTACATTTTATGTTGGAGCAAATAAACACTTTTATTTCACGGTCCACAGAATATTTTAACATATTACCCTTCGTGAATATCAGTAACAAGAGTGGGATGTAATATATTATCATTTTACTCCTCTTGTTATTATTTCCTTAACTAATTTATTGACTGTGAATATGAAATACATAATAGTAAATTGTCTCGTACAATTCCATATGTCTTATTCAACGATTCATTTCATCGAGTACGTAGCCATGTTAATTTATTCACACATCCATCAATCAAGCATAAGGTGATATTTTTGCATATTGCAATCTAACCACGAATTTTCATATTTGTGAATCACGAAACTCTAACATAGTTGAATCATGATCCCAACAGTCGAGGTATTGTACGGTAATTCGAACTCACTCCTTTAGCGTATCAAAGATCGTAACTAGCTAGGTCAAGTTTCGTATTCATCTCAGGATTAAAGTAAGTACGAAAATACCCTTAAGGTGTAACAATAAGATTTAGAGCTAGATAATCAGCTATACTCTAAACTAATTTATTACTGGACTATTCAACATGTTCCATAACATATCTAGGTCAACCGTTAGAGTCTCTACTCCCATGCCCTAAGACCAACAACATTTGATTCAACCTAACAGTTATAATCGGAATCGATTGCCCAGTCCATCCAAAGACTACGAATAACGTTCTGAACTATTTCAGAAGAGTTTGTCTGAAAGACCCCTCAGTCCTTACTCTTCTTACATTGACAATAGTTTCAGGACTTGAGTAAATTATAAACACACTTTAATTACTAAAAAAAATTTCATCTATTCACTAAATTTCAGTAGTACAAAATGTTTGATAGATAATAAATACTCATAAGTAATTATTACAACCTATTTTATGGACATAATTCCAACAATCTCCCACTTGGACTAAAGTATGCGTGTACAATCTCGTATCCCCATGTCCTCCAGATGACCATCAAAGACTTCACTGCTTAAAGTTTTTGTGAATGAATCTGACAGGTTGTTGGCCGTCGATATGTGAGTTACTACAACATCTTCATGCTAAAAAATCTATCTAATCAAGTGATACTTACACTCTATGTGTTTGGATCTTTTATGGATCCTTGGTTCCATCGAGTTTACTACAGCCTAACTGTTATCGCAGTAAAGTGTCAAAGGCTTGTTAGCTTCTAGAACAACTTCCAGAGTCTTCAAGAACTTTCTAAGTCATACAGCCTCTTTAGCAGCTTCACAAGCTGCACATATTCATCTTCCATGGTAGAATCAGCAATGAAAGATTGCTTGATACTTCTCCATATAACTGCTCTACCGTTTAGGATAAACACTGAACCTGAAGTGAACCTCCTAGAATCCTTGTTTGTTGGAATTGAGAATCAGTATATCCCGTCATATTCAAGTCAGTACCTGAATACTCAAGCATGTAGTTCCTTGTTCTCCTAAGATAGTTAAGGATATGCTTGACGATATTCTAAATCTCGATTCTAGGATTAAATTGGAAACAACTCACTATGCCCACCGCATAGCAAATGTCTGGCCTAGTGCAAAACATAGCATATATGAGACTTCCTACGGCTGAGGCATAAGGAATCATTTTCATGTCTTCCTCTTCTTGAGGAGTCTTAGGAGACTGCTCCTTGGAGAGGTTGGCTCCATGCCAGAAAGGAAGATATCCCTTTATGGAGTTTTATATATTGAAGCCATTCATCACCTTATCAATATAAGATGCTTGAGACAGTGGAAATTGTCTGTTCTTCTGATCCCGAAAGATCTAAATAGCTAGGACAAATGAAGCTTCTCCAAGTTCTTTCATATCAAATTGCTTTGCAAGCCAAATCTTGGCATTAGATAATTTTCCTACATCGTTCCCAATTCGTAGAATATCATCTACGTACAACACTAAAAAAATCATTTTTCCTTCGTGTATCACAAGGTTCGCCCACTAAATGTTCAAACCCAAAGTTCTTGATAGTTTCATCGAATCTAGTATTCCACGACCGTGACGCTTGCTTAAGTCCATAAATGGACTTCAACATTTTACAAACATTTCCCTCTTGACCTTTCTCCATGAACCCGTCTGGTTGAGCCATATAAATGCGCTCTTCAATATTGTCATTCAGAAAGCAGTCTTGACGTCCATCTGCCAGATTTCATATATGAGGGCAGCAACAATGGACAGGAGAATTCAGATGGATTTAAGCATGACTACTAGCATTTTATCCCTTCAGGGGGATCTACAAGTTTTCAAACTTCATTCGAGTACATCAAATGTATCTCAACTTCGTGGCTTCTTGCCATAGGTTTGCTTCAGAACCAGCCATGGTCTGTGAGTAGGAGACGAGTTCATCATGATCCTTATCTGAGACTTTTGTTAAAGCATCCATAAGACATGTACCTGTCAGCCTGTCTTACAACCATCCCACTACGTCGAGGCTCTATAAGCTCTAGCCCCAGTTGTGGTTCTTCCATTATTGAATCAGGAACAGTTCCTCACTGGGGAGTCGGTGTCTCCCACTCAATAATTCCTCTTGCACAAGATTTTTATATAGTATTCTTCAAGAAAACGTGCATTTGTACTTACGAATATTTTCTTGTCAGTCGGACTATAAAAGACATACCCCTTTGTTCCTTTGGAATATCCTACAAACATGCATAATTCTGATCGACTAGTCAACTTGCGTGTCTTTTATTTCAGAACATATGTTGGGCACCCCCATATTCTAAGGTGGTTAATGGGCGACTTTCATCCATTCCATCTTTTATATAGCATGCCAGGCAAGGTCTTTGACGTAACTTGGTTCAAATTATATGCTGATGTTTCTAAGGAATATCCCCAGAACAAATCTAGGAGGGATGAATAACTTATCATAGATCCAACCATATCCATCAGAGTTCGATTCCTTCTATATGACCCACAATTCTGTTCTGAAGTGCCAGGTGCTGTAAGCTAAGAAAGAATATATTCTTCCTTAAGAAAGTCTTCAAACTCTCCTAGCAAGTACTCTCCACCATGATCAGATCGTAACGTTTTGATTTATTTCTCTAATTGCTTTTCGACCATAACCGTGTACTCTTTGAACTTTTCAAAGGTTTCAGACTTTTGGTGCATTAGATAAACATGTCCAAAACGTGAGTAGTCATCAGTGAAGGTTACAAAGTATTCTTAACCTCTTATTGCTTGAATATTCAATGACTCACACACATCACTATGTACGAGTTCGAGGCATTGAGTGGCTCTTTCACCCTTCGTTGAAAATGGTCTCTTAGTCATTTTACCTTCTATACAGGATCCACATGCGGGTAGTGATCCCACACTTAAAGTTTGCAATGGACCATCCTATACAAGTCTTTTAATTCTGTCCAGGCTAATATGGCCAAGACGTAAGTGCCTCAAATAGATTAGATCAGTTCAGTCAGATTTCAACATTTTACTATCTGTTTGTAAATCAGTATTTACTTCAGTATCACATGTCACTGGAACTATCGATTTTACATAAAAAAGTTTATTTATCAAACGTGTTGTATAATTAAGCAATCATTTCAAATAATATAAATATCTTTATCAATAAATTCAAACTGAATCTTTGCTCAATTAAACTAGCTACTGAACTAAGGTTCTTCCAAAAAAAATTGAGATATAATAAACATCACGTAAACAATAAAAATGTTATCAAATGTCAATTTAATAGTTCCAATAGATACGATCGATACTAGTGCTCTATTTTCCCAATGGAAGCTGAACTCGCCCCCATCAAGCCTTTTGATTTTTCTGAACCCCTGTAGGGAACAACATATATGGTTAGTGATTACAGAGTCTATAATCCACGAAAAAGTAGAGTCAGCCACATAACAGGTCTCAGTAACAAGTATTATACCTTTAGATCTCAACTCCTTGAGATAGTCTGGCAAGTTGCATTTCCAATGGCCAGCGGCTCCACAATGAGGACACTTATCTTTCGTGTTTCCTTAGCCTTCTTCAGACATCTGTTGTGTTTCTTTTTCGTGCCAGAGGTTGAAGGCTTACTTTCAGTAAAGTTTGCCTCCATAATCTTCCTCTTGCCCTTCAGAAATAGAGTCTCAACAGATTACAGTTCCTTCAATAGCTTAGGGTCTCAAAATTGTCAGGCAGAGTCTCAATGATCATATCAACTTGTGTCTCACCATCTACCTCAGCACCCATAATCTTCATCTCATTCAAATAACTAATAATCAACAACATATGTTCTCCAACAGGAGTTCTAGATTTCATCATGCAGTTCATGAAGTTTCACATAGTAGTCTGTTTGGCTTTACGACCCTGATCTCTAAACGTTTTGGTGATGTTCAGCATCATATCAGTGGCAGTTTCCATGTTCTGACACTGTTGTTGCAACACATTGCTAACAGAAGCCAAGATGTAACATCCGGTGATCTTATCATAACGCAACCAATAAGCATAAGCATCATTTTTCTTTTGAGTCGGTTTTACAATAGGCTATAGGGGACAAGGGGTGGTGAGCACGAACTTGTGCTTTTCTATCGTCAGCACGATATCAAGATTACGTTTCCAATCCACGTGATTTTCACCAGTAAGTTTGTTCGCGATTAAGATAGTTGAGAGTGGGGATATCGACATGATTACTGAAAAACAAATAAATAAAGTGGTGTAAATAAATACTCAATCATTTAAGAAAGTATGATGCGTGATGTAAATACTTAAATATTTAAGAAAACCTAATAAAAAATAATTCTTCCATGATGTTACGATCAACAACGATAGCTTATCTCATCTAAGGACAACGTCCAAGTTACCTCATATTGCATCGAGACTCATCTCGTTTGGTTAACGCTTCTCAAGATGTCACTACATCTAGCTTAACCAATCATCAATGGTTTTAGTCACCTTAACCTCATTGACTAGCCCCTATAAGGGATTTCAATGTGCATCGGTCTAAGTGTTTAACCAACGCATCAGCTTTAAATGTTGCCATGAACGAACAATCCGTCTAGGAACCGTCTTGCCTCACCACTTCCTTTACAAGCTTTAGCTTCTTAAGCAACTCGATGACTCAAATCAACACAATTCTCAAAGCTCTAAACCATTCCTCGTGCCACGATCAAGTTTGGAAGAATGGATTTTTCATTTTTTTTCAAAAGTTATAACTCTTTATAAATTTGGAAAAAACAAGTTTCAAAAATTATGAATATTTAAAAAATTTTAAATCCCAATATAAAATTTATAACTTTTATAAAATTTGAATTGTATTTAAATTATAACTCGTTATAAATTAAACTACAATGATGCATGTACATGCTGCATGGCATATCCCTATTTCTATATGGCATGTTATCCATATTTCTAAATGGCATGTTATATGATGATGCCAGATTAATAATAAATCATCCATTAAAAAGAAGCCTCCTTATTAGCTCATTTCTAATTACAACTCATAAAAGAATAATATATAATTTAAATACTAGTCTTCATGATGTCCGTAATTGTCTCCTTGTCCTACAGGCAGTTTCACCAATGTTGTAACTCTTTACAACAGGGTAGTCTCATTTTTAAAATTAAAAATTTTGATCAAAACCCTTTAGTTAAGGAAAACTTATTTTCCTAATTAAATACTCCTATTAAAGTCCTTTTAAATTTTAAAATTTAAAAGATAAAAAGATAAATTGATAATTATCTTTTGAATTCAAAATTCAAAAGATAAAATAGATCATATAGATAATTATCTTTTGAATTCAAAATCCAAAAGATAAAACAGATAATTATCTTTTAAATTCAAAATTCAAAAGATAAAAAGATAAAAAAAAATTAATTATCTTTTAAATTTTAATTAACTTTTATCCGTTTAAAAATCAAAATTCAAATTTTAAAATTTAAAAGATAAAAGATGAGATTATGGTTTTTTGTGAAACATCACAGGGTTTCCTAAACCTTAATTCTTATTTCCTAGGGTTTCCCTAGTTATCACGCAGGGCATGGCAGCGGACACCAAGAGGCGGCGTGGCACGGTGACCGATTGCGGCGGTGATTTTCTGAGGCGGTGACGAATTACATGGAATTTTAAAAAAAAATACAACTTTTATAAGAAAATAAATGACATAAAATCATTTGCCTCAATTTCAGCGTACATCAATTCTAAAATTGAAAAACAAAATGCCTAAATTTAATAGATCGAGACCTATTCATAAAACACATTCAAAACTATTTTGAATCCACCATGCAAAAATATGTCAATGTCACAAGATCCAATGATATGTAATCACAGAATATGCATAATAAAAAAATCAAGGCTCTGAAACTAATTAATGGATCGGGTTTTAAAATTTGAGGAAAAGTCATTGAACCACGAACGGTTCGTGGACGGAATATCAAAAAGTTTTACATCAACTAATTTAATCATATTAAATATTAAAACCATACATTCAATTATACATACAAAGTTAAACGTATTCAAAAGTGGTAGAAATAATTTTATATCTTTCTTGTATCGGAGAAATTATGATTTAGTGGAATCCTATTAGTCGTCTCGCGTTCTTTATTTCCTGTAGAACTTAAATCAATCTTCACATCAACAACCACTCATAGGATTCAGAAGTATATCTCAATTGGGTGTTAATCAGGAATTGAGTGTGGGCTCTCAAAACAACTGGAGAAGAAAAATCAAAATTTTCCTTATCCTCTATTGATTTCGGCCACAAGCAGGAGAGGGAGAAAAACTTTTTTCTACTCTGTGTAATCACACATTGTGTTAGGGTTAGGGATGCAACCCTATCGTTATCCTTTATATGATAATTACGGAATTTGCAGATATATTCCTATATGTTAAATTACCAAAAATCCATCCCCTAATGTTTGCTATTGCAGAAAAATGCATATCACCATAAAGTCAATGTTGTGTCCAAATTCATCAATTCAAATTGATAAATTAAATTGATATTCATCAATTAGTTAATTAATTTATTCTATTTACTAGTTATCCACTAATTAGAAAATAACCAATTAGTTAATTTAAACAGTAATTACTTGTTGACCTTTCTTGGAAAGGACAAGTCTATGTATGGTCGGTAGTTGACATTTCTTGAAATTTTTCATAGAGAATCTCTCCAACACCTTATCAATATAAGATGGCTGAGAAATTGCCAAGAGTTTATTATTTCTATCCCTTAAGATTTGGATGCCTAAAACATAGTTCGCCTCTCACAAATCTTTCATTTGAAATTTCTCAGCTAACCACTTCTTTACTTTAGAGAAAGTTTCTACATCATTCTCAATTAGTAGAATATTACCTACATAAAGAACTAACAAAACCACTATCTTATATTTGATGTATTTATAAACACAAGTTTATAAATATTTTGCTCGAAACCATACGATTTAATAATTTCATCAAATGTAAGATTCTAAGATCTTGATGTTTGTTTTACATCCATAAATGGATGTAAGCAACTTGCAAACTTTCTGATCTTTCTCATTTTTCACGAACTCTTCTTGTTACATCATATATATGCTTTCTTAAATAGATTCATTTAGAAAAGTTGTGTTGACATCCATTTCCATATTTCATAGTCTAAACTAGTGGCTATGGATAAAAGGATGCCAATGGATTTTAGCATGGCAACAAGAGATAATGTCTCTTCATAATCGACTTGTTCCCTTTTTGTACAGCCTTTGCTACCAATCATGCCTTGAAAATCTCTACTTTTCCATCTGCACCTCTTTTCTTCTTGAAGATCCATTTACACCCAATGGGCCTGACATCTTCAGGTGGATCTACAAGTTCCTAGACAAAATTTGAATACATTGATTCCATTTCTTGGTTCATGGCATCTTACATTTCTCCTTTTCAGGATCTTCCATCATCCCTTTAAAGGTTAATGAATCGTCCTTATCAGTGTCAGTCACTAGGAGATGTGCCTCTAGTTTATAGTGAATAGGTTGTCTTACAACCCTTCCACTACGATATTGCACCGGGGATTCTTGAACAGGAACAGTAGTTTCTGTGGTTTGTCATTTATCAGTTAATAATGAAGGTGGTCTGATCCCATCAAATGCTAATTCTTCGGGAACTACTTCGCTCTGAGGTTTCTAGTTTTCCATATAGTCATGTTCAAAGAAAATGACATTTGTCGATACAAACACATTTTGATTCTTGTGAACATAAAAGTATTCACCTCTTATTTCTGGATCATAGTCAACAAATATACACATTTCAAAACTTGAGTCTGAATGAGTTAGACACCTCCATATACGGAAATGACACAAACTAGGTTTGGAGCTATTTCATAACTCTAAATGTGTCTTACTTACAGACTTAGAAGGCACTATATTTAAAATGTAGGTTACTGTTTGTAGTGCATATCCCCAGAATGTGAGTGATAGTAATGAGTAGCTCAACATCGACCTAACTATAGCTAATACGGTTCGGTTTCTCCTTTCTGAAACACCATTTTACTGTGGCGTTCTAGGTGTTGTGATTTGGGATAGAATGACATATTTCAGCAGGTAATCCTTGAATTCTAAATCCAAATATTCACCACTTCGATCTGATCGAAGTGTTTTGAAAGATTTACCTAATTGTTTTTCATCTTCGGCTTTGAAGTCTTTAAACTTTCCAAACATTTCAGACTTTCTATTCATTGGGTAAGTATAACCATATCTAGAGTAGTCTTCAATAGATGTGATGAAATACTCATACCCACATTTAGCTTGTACATTGATCGATCGACAGACATCATCATTATATACCAGCTCAAGCGGTTCTTTGACTCTTTGGTCCTTTCCAGAGAAAGGTCTCTTTACCCTCTAGACAAGATTCATAAACTCGAAGAGTCCCAACTTTTAGTTCTCTCAAAGCATCATACTTTGTTAACCGGTTTAACCTATCTAGATTAATATGTCCCAACCTAAGATGCTATAGATATGTGCCATCATCATGAAAAACTTTTGTCATTTGTTACTTTTAAGATTTGCTACTTTAAATAATTCTGAATTATTTAACGCTCGTTCAGTCGATTTAAACATATACAGTCCATTCAAAACTTTTACATGACAAATACTGAATCCATTCTTCAAAATAATAAACTAATTTTAATATAAGAAATATCAAATAATTATTCATGTGGTAACGATAAAGAAATAAAATTTCTCGAAAAACCAGGAATAAAATAAGCATTGTTCAAAACAAGAAATTTATTTTCAAAGCTTAAACAGACTGTCCCCAATTTTTTTCCTGACACGAGCGCACCATTGTCAACTCTCATTATCACAACGTCATCAACTAGCTCCCTTGACGAATCAAGTATATGCAAAGAAAAACATACATGGTTAGTGGCTCCTGAAACCAATATCGAGAATGACAAATCATATTTCACTAAACAAGCTTCAAGTATAAGTAAATCACATTTACCTTTCCTTTTCAGCTCAGAGAGATACTTGCTACAGTTTTTCTTCTAGTGACCTTCAACTCTACTGTGGAAACACTTTCCTTTGAGTTTGATGTCGCCTTTGTTCTTCTTGGCCTTGGATGATTTTTAGACCTTCTTTCCTCTTTTATTCTTACTCTTATCCTTACCATTATTCTTTTTCCTTTTGTTGTTCTTAACAACATTAGAGAAGGCTTTTGCTCAGCAACATTTACCTCGCCCTCTTTGATCATACTTTTGTTCCGTGACTCAAAAGTCTGTAGTTCATTCAATAATTGGGTCATGTTAAATTTTAACTTATTCAGAACATAATTGGTGGTGAATGCAGAAAAAGAAGGTGTGAGCGATTCAAATATAATGCTGACTTGAGTTCACTCTTCAATGGTATCCCCATGTACTTCTTCCTCATGCATTACATTGATCATGTTCAAAACATGTTCAAGCATAGAAGTATCTTTCTTCATCTTAGTAGTCATCTAGCTCCTAGTAGCCTCTTGATGAATTTTTTCAGACTGTTGCCCAAACATATCATGTAAAGATTCCATAATCTCACAAGTTGTTTCCATGCTTTCATGCTTAGTTCTCAAAACATTATTCAGCACACAAGCATGTAGCACTTAGATTTGTTGTTGGACATAATCCAAGCATAAATTTTGTCCCTAACATTCTTAGGGGAATTGGCAGCGGGTTCCTCAGGACATTCCTCAGTATGAACAAACTTATGGTTCTCATTAGCATCAAAATTAAATTCGACTTCCATCTTATGATATTATCACCATTAAGATTTTCAAGCGCAAGTAAAACAGTAATAGGGTTGCCCATGATAGACATTAATAACTGAAAAATAGAACATACATAATTCAATATAACTAAAATAAATATCAATAAATTCGAAAAGTAAAGGTGATGAATGAATGCAACTTATCAAACACATAAACTTAACAATTACTAATTCATGACAAGACTACCTAACAATTAATGTACAGTCTTAGGGTCGGCCAGATTAATTTTAAATTGTCTATGAGACATTCTCATCATTATTAATTAAAACATAAAATATCTCATATCTTCTTTTTTAACAATAAGGTATCGCTTATTTTGTCAAGTCATAATTATCCACTCAAAGCTTGATTATGACTTTGTGAGTGTAACTCATTATTTCAGATTTCCTGACTTGATTTAGAATATGTCGTCTTAGGATCGGTCAAGTCTAAATTACATCACTTAATCCTATCTTCTTAAGAAGTTCAACCTTGATATGGATACAGTTCAAAACATTCCTTAGGGGGATGAAAACAAAGTCATCTCGAGACCCTCTTTGTATCTCACTATTTTACAATTGATGTGTTTCTATTTTAACTAATCAATTAATTCCAAATTAATTACTAGTTAAAATAACCCTATGAATATAAAATTAATTATTAATCTAATCTAACTAGTCTAAGTTCCTTTAACTTTCTAAAAAGCCTAAGTCTAAATTAGGTGAACTTAAAATAACTATTTAATTACATTCATCAAACTTTAATAAAACACTTTTAATAAAGTCAGTTATCCTAAATGTTACTAAGGCCTTTAGAGTTGTGTGATTACCAAGTTTAACTAATTAAAACTTAGCAGTTTACATACAATGGATTTCTCAAAGCAATTCATATAAACACATTAGGAGAGTCCTAAGCAATCATGTTCCACTAATGAGATACTTGATTAAATAAAACTGTGTGGGATTTCATGTATGGCATGTGATCGACTAATGCATGGTCATGTTATCAATCGTATCAATAAATATTTATTTACACAACTAAATAAACAAATGATGAACTGATTAACTATTGGGTATTTCTAAATTACAACCTTGGAAAAAAAAATATTTATAAAATGGACTTCAAGAATACTTATTTCCAAAATAGCTCATTTTCCACCAGAGATCCATCTTTATAATCTTCAAGTTTTGACCAAAACTGTTTTAATTAGGATAAACTATTTTTTTAATTAAATAATCTCATTAATTATCTTTTTAAAATTAATTGAATTTGATTAATCAAAAAATAATTTGATGACTCATCACACTTAGGTTAAACCTAATCAAATTTGAAAATTCCAAAAGTCAAAATTTAAAAGATAAAGAATAAGATTAGAGTTTTCGTGAAGCATTGTAGGAATATGGCAACACAGTATCAGAGTTTCTGTGAAACATACACTTGCAAACACAACGACTACCACCAGAACTACCGCCGCTGCCGCCGCCAACTACCCATCCACCGTCGGCGGTGCAATCGCTGGTGTACATCACGGCGCCATCGGCACGGGCGCCGCTGCCCCTAATTTTTCCGGTTATAATTTTGCCGCTCAAAAGCCTGCGACGCCGGTGCTAGCGCCAGAATTCCTTAATGGAGTTCATATTTCTCTTTTCTTCTCCTCGTTCATCTCTTGAGTTCTTCGTCTTCTCGCGTACGGAATTTTTTACAACATAATATTCAAAATAAAAATTATAAAAATTCCTATGCCTCAAAGCAGCTTACATAAGATCTGAAAAAATAAAGAACAAAGCATAAACCCAAAAGTCACCATATAATTAACGATTCATCATTAAATCATTCATTCAAAAATATAACTATTCATTCATTCATACATATCGAATATATAATGAATAATGTAAGAACATTCATACAGTATTTAATGTATACATAAGAGTTATACCTCTTTTAGTCTTATCAAGCGTTCTTGCAAATAACGAACCTTTAATTCCACGAACAACAGACTGTGAGATTCACACCACGATTTTTCAAGTCAATCCCCAAACACACTAGGACGTGTGTGGGAACATAGAATAAATCAAAGACAATTTTCTGTCTCTAGATGTACTCAACACATGAGATCTAGAGATTTTGGAGAATGACTATTGTGAGACAAAACTCTGAAAAATTAAGAAAATTCACAGAGTTTTTTTATTAACCTTTTAATCATCCAGTTGCACACACTGAGAGCAATATAATATATATATCTTCTAAGTCAAGGTTCATCATATTTTTAGAGATTTGCAAAATAACAATTGATTACAAATTACCATTGCAATGGCATCCACTCCAATTAAGCCAACATTGTAGTGACACATGGCACTGCAGTGTGCCTTGTTGCATTACAGTAACTCATGCAATTCCCTGATTCAAAAATTAGAGACTAACATGTGGCAATCTAAAATGCCACGTGGCAGTTATCCTATAATTTATTATTTATGTGAATCAGATAAATATTTAGGGATCAGTTAATTCAAAATTAACGTATTAACAAATTAGATAAACCAAATCAAATCATTAACTAATAATGATTAAATATAATTAATTTCATAAATCAAATATTTTGTCTCACTAATCGAACAACATTAAATTAATCGATATTATTATTTATTTGTAATTTTTGAAAATTACAATAAATAATATTATTCATTAATTAATATCACATAAATGTATCATGATTATATATTTGCCTCAGAAATTTAATTCTTTATGCAAACTAGTCCTTTTTTAATGTTCTAAAATATTAACACCCTAAACTGTGTAGTACATAGGTGACTCGGGGACCATGGATGCATAATTATAAGCTCTAAAAAATAATATTATTAATTAAACTCTTTTAAATAATCTTATTTATTAATTTCATTATTACTCCACTATAAATATGGAATTACACTCTTAGTAATTACATAATATATTTACAGAATATTTTTGTGTAGTCCATTGATATAATCACTTCACGTAGTGCTGTCCTCCAATTATTAGTTTGTAAATTAGAGCTAGTTAAAATTATCATTTTACCCTTCTAATTAAATCTTGATCCTTAAGTACCATTAATTCACTAGTGAATGACTAATTTATAATCGTATTATACATTTGAGCTCAATAACCATTCAGTTTCAGAATTAACACTAAAGCGAATCAATATACGATCTATTAGGAAAGTTTGGATTTCAAATCTTGTAAGATCATATTCTCAGCCATCCATATCACTGAATCTCTAAAACAAAAGTCACTAGTTTATTTTATAAACAAACCTTAATGAGTGAATCAAAAGACTAAGTAGACATGCATAGGAGTTCATGACTACTCAGGATTCAGACTGATCTACATACGATCATAAGTTTTGATGTGTATTAAATTTTTATGATAAACGGTAAGTTAATAAAGATATTTATCCACATCAGTCATGCCCTATATAATCTAATTATATCAAGTATATTCACTAAGATATCTATCCACATCAGTGATCCAGATCTAGATCGCATGCATTCAACTATTCATTAAAGATTTCATACTTTAATATGTTACAGACTGTTTTATTCATTATTTATGATCTTAATTCTCTCGTACTTATACAAGATCATAGTCTCATTAATGAATATGGAATTTTCAGATATTTATTGATATAAATTCTTCAACAATAATTTTAAAGAATAATTATTAGAAAAATATAATTTCATTAATTTCAAATTAAAATTGTCTAAACACATGTTTTGATGGCACTATGCCCAACATGTACCACCTTAAATATGGTCATCCTAGTTTTGTATCTTTGGAAAATTTATATCCAAAACTTTATTCTAGTTTAAAACTCCCTCAGTTAAAATTTAAAATTTGAAAACTTGCTAAAAGTCATAGAACATGTTTTCCTTCAAATAATAAGAGGTCTTTATTCCTTTTTCATTAATTCATAGTGATGTTTGTGGTCCTTTTATAATTCCATCTCTCACGGATTTTAAATGGTTTGTCACATTTGTTGATGACTTCAGTCGTGCCACATGGATTTATCTCCTCAAAGATAAATTTGATATAGGAAATACTTTTAAAAATTCTCACACCATGATTCAAAATCAATTTCAAGCAAAACTTCAAGTTTTTCAATCCGATAATGGTGAAGATTTTTTAAATCACACTCTTGGGACTTACTTTCTTGAGAATTGAATTGTTCATCAAATATCTTGTCCTAACACTCCTCAACAAAATGGACGAGTGGAGGGGGGAAATAGGCATATACTCGAGGTAACTAGAGCAATAATGTTTTCAAAAAATATTCTTAAGACTTTCTTGGGTGAAGCTACACTCATTTTAATTCATCTTATAAATAGATTGCCTACTAAACTTCTGTCATTTGTCTCACCAATTAATACTTTAAGAAAATGTTTTCCAAAATCATTCTCTTAAGGTCTCTTCCTCTTAAAGTGTTTGGTTGTGTTACTTTTGTACACATTCAGGAGTGGTCTAAATTTGATCCTAGAGCTCTCAAATGCATCTTTTTAGGATACACTAACACACAGAAAGGATGTAAGGGTTATCGCCCTCCATCTCATAGGACATTCATTACTTTGGATGTAATTTTTTTCATTATCAATCCTATTTTCCTCCTTTTGATTTTCAATGGGAGAGAAAACAAGGAAGATTAGCCTTGGTTAGTTTCATTTTTCACTCATACATGATATTCCTAATTCTACTTTGGAAGAGGTAAATCCTGGTGGTAGTTTAGACTAAAATGGTATTGCCAATGCAAATGGTTCTAACACAGAGGTACACATTCCATTGGAAGAGAATGATGAGTTACTAATATATTCTAGAAGAAAAAAGGATAGGTTGGAGAACCATATCTCACTCAAAGCCACATATCTCACTCAAGGCCAATCATCTCACCCTGATTTAGGTACTGAAAATCGATACTCTTCTCCTCTTCAATTTGATATTGATCTTGATGTTCCCATACTCTTAGAAAGGGCATTAGGGAATGCACTAAACAACTCATTTCAAATTTTCAGTCTCTTCATAGAATAAATGGAAATTATAGCTGTTTTATCGCACAATTGTTCAATAAAAATATCCCTAAATATGTACATGAGGCTCTTAAAGATCCTAAGTACAAGGCATATATTCTTGAAGAGATGGGAACTTTGCATAAGGATGATACTTGAGAAGTGATTAATCTACCCAAAGACAAGAAAGCAGTGGGATGCAAGTGAGTGTTCACAACTAATATAAAACAGATGATTCGATTAAAAGATTCAAAGCTAGATTGGTTGCTAAGAGATACACTCAGACTTATGGGTTGGACAATCAAGAGACTTTTGCACCAGTAGCTAAAATGAATACCATAAGAATTCTCTTATCTCTGGCAACCAAACTTGATTGGCCTCTACAACAATTTGATGTGAAAAATGCGCTCTTACAGGATAACTTGGAAGAAGAAGTGTATATGGATATGCCTCTAAGTTTCGAGAATATTTACAAACAAGAAAAGGTCTGCAAGTTGAAAAAGTCTTTATATGTGTTGAAACAGTCTCCTACAGATGGTTTTGAGTTATTCAATCAATCTATCCTTAAATTTGATTTCTCTCAAAGTGAAGAAGATCATACACTTTTCATCAAACACTATTCTAATGGAAAGTTAACTGCTCTTATTGTCTATGTAGATGATATTATCGTTATAGGAAATAATTTAGAAGAAATGCAAAAATTGAAAAACTTGTTCGCAGAAGAATTTGACATTAAGGTCTTGGGATCCCTTAGGCATTTCTTTGGCATTGAAGTTGCAAGATCTGATAAATGAATTTTTGTTTCTTAGAGGAAGTATGCTTTGGATTTACTGATCAAATAGGGATGGTAGGGTGTAAACCTATCGATACTCTGATTGAACAAAATCATAAACTTAGCTCAAAAGGGATTCCAACTGAAAAAAGGAAGATGCCAAAATTTGGCAGGAAGACTTATCTATTTATCCAACACAAAGCTTGATATTGCCAATGTAGTGGGAATAGTAAGCCAGTATATGCATGTACCTCTTGAGTGCCATATGGATGCGATACATAGGATTCTAAGGTTCTTAAGTCAACTCCTCGAACTAAACTATTATTCTCTAAGAATAGTCATCTAAAGGTAGAAACCTACACAGATGCAGACTGGACAAGATCTATTACAGATAGAAGGTAAACAACTGATTCTTGCATATTTATGGGAGAAAACTTGGTTACATGGAGAAGCAAAAAAGAAACAATTGTTACTAGGTCTAGTGCCGAAGCTGAGATTCAGGGCTATGGCCCTTTGCATATATGAACTTTTATGGCTAAAATCCATCTTAAAGGAGTTAAAGGTGGAAATAGAAGCACCAATGAAGTTGTATTGTGAGAAGAAAGCTGCAATTAGCATTGCACAAAATCATGTTCAGCATGACAGAACAAAACATGTTGAAGTGGACATACATTTTATCAAATAAAAGATTGATAGTGGATAGATTTGTACTCTTTTTGTTTTAAGAAGTCATTGTTGGAAAATGCAGCTCTCACGCGACGGAGGCGTAGTGGCTTTTTAAAAAAACTTATTACAAACGAATTTTTTTCGATAAAAGAAAATATAAAAACTTTTATTGAAAAACTCATTTCAATCAGGATCTATGATATATTTATATATTAAATCTAAGATATACATGGATATGAATCATATACCTCTTGTAGTTTATATCAAGCGTCATCGTAAACCAACGATCCTACGTTCACACGAACAACGGACTTCGAGATCCACACTAAGATCTTCCAAGTCAATCCTCAAACGCACTAGGACGTGTGTGGGCACGTAGAATAATTCAAAGACACTTTTTCTGTCTCTTGATGTACTCAACACATGAGATTAAGAGATTTGCTGAGAATGATTAATTTAGTGAGACAATCCTCTGAGGAATACGATGATGATTCTTTCAGAGTTTTTTATTAACTTTTAATCACATAGAAAAATCACATTGATAGCAACTGTGTTCTCAACTCTCAATCAACACTAAGGCTAATAGAATAATATCTATATATTTTCTAGATAATGGCATATCAAATTTTTAGGCATAAACTGAAAATAATATTCAATTTCAAAATTATCATTATAGTGGGGCTCACTAAAATTTGTGCAGAAATACAGTGTCACACGGCACTGCAATTGCCGTGAACTTTCACAGTGCCTCAAATTTTTAGTAATGCACCCTCACTACTTCATTGACACGTGGTACTACAATAGTTCATGTCAATCTGCGATTGACATGTGATAATTATTATGAATTAAATATTTATTTTAATCAGAATAATATCTGGATATCAACTAATTCAAAATTAACATATATGATTATCTATATCAATTGACTTATCTGTTAGTTCACAAATAACAGATTTAGTTAATTCAAATTATTATCTAATAATAATTTATAATTATCAAATTATTATGTCTCACTTATCGATAATTTGAAAATTAATTGATATAATTATATATAATTATATATATGTAATTTCTATAATTTATATATAAATAATTTAATTAATTAATCATACATAATTATCTCATAATTACGTACTTACCCCAAAATAAAAATTTCTTTTACAAGTTAGTCTTTTTCTCATGTCCTGAAATATTCACACCCTAGACTACGTAGTTCATAGGTGACTTAAGAACAATGGACATATAATCCTAAGCTTCAATAAATCAAATTATTAATTAACTCTTTAATTAAATAATCTTATTTATCAATTATATTATTATTCCACTATAAATATGAAATTACACTCTTAGACATTATAAAATATATTTAAAGAATAATCTCTTGTAGTCCATTGATATAATCATTTCACGTAGTTTTGTCCCCCAATTATTGGTTCGTAAATTAGAATTGGTCAAAATTATCATTTTATCCTTCTAATTACCTTTTGATCCTTAAGTACCATTAATTTATTAGTGAATGGCTAATTTATAATCGTATTAAAAATGTGAGCTCAATAACCATTCAGTTCTAGAATCAACATTTAAGGAAACCAATATACGATCCGTTAGGAAAACTTAATTCTAAATTTTGTAAGATCATGCTCTCAGCCATCCACTTCACTGAATCTCAAAAACAAAAATTCCTAGATTGTTTTACAAATAAACTTTAACGAGTGAATCAAAAGACCAGTAGACATGTTTAGGAGTTCATGACTACTCAGGACTCAGGGTGATCTACATATGACCATCGGATTGATGTGTATTAAATCGATATGATAAATGGTAAGTTAGTAAAGACATTAACTCACATCGATCCTGTAATATATAATCTTATTATATAAAGTACATTTACTAAGATGTCTATCTACATCAATGATCCAGATCTAGATCATAAGCATTCATAATACTTAGTGAGCCGTACTAGCAACCATTCATTAAAGATTTCATACTTTTATATGTTGCTAACAATTTTATTCATTATTTATAATCCTAATCCTCTCATACTGATACAAGATCATAGTCTCATTAATGAATATAGAATTTTAAATATTTATATAAATTATTTAAAACTAATTTAAAAAAACAATTATAAGAAAAATGTATTTCCATACACATGCTTTAAGGGCATTCTCTCCCAACAATCTCCCTCTTACCCTTAAGCAAATCTGGCATCTCTCTCAACCCCATGTTATGCACATGACCCTCAAATGACTTAGTAGGAAGTGTTTTGGTAAAAATATCAGCCAGGTTCTGATCTAATGCAATCTTCATAACAGTCACATCCCCCCGATGCATGATCTCTCTTATGAGATGATATTTCCTCTCTATGTGCTTGCCCCTCTTGTGACTCCTCGGTTCTTTGGAATTAGCTATCGTCCAACTGTTGTCATAGTATAGGATCAATGGCTTGTCCATATCTGGAATTACTTCCAGATCAGTATAGAACTTTCTGAGTCATACCACTTCTTTCACAGCTTCCAAACCGCTATATATTCAATTTACATAGTGGAATCTATAATGTTGGATTGTTTGATACTTCTCAAGACTACAGCTCCTCCACCTAGAGTGAATACTTATCCAAAAGTACACTTTCGACTATCTCTGTCTGATTGAAAATCAGAATCAGTATATCCAGTGGGATTTAGGTCTCCACCTAAATAAATAAGCATATAGTTTCTCGTTCTCCTAACATACTTGAGAATGTGCTTTATTGCAATCTAATTTTCCCACTGTATAACAGATGTCTGGTCTCGTGCACAACATGGCATACATGAGACTACCAACAGCTGAAGCATAAGGAACTTTTCTCATATCCTCTTACTCCTGAGGTGTCTTAGGACATTGCTCACTCGAGAGGAAAATTTCATGTATGGTCGGTAGTTGAGATTTATTGGAATTTTCTATAGAGATCCTCTCCAGCACCTTATCAATATAAGATGACTGAGGAAATGTCAGGAGCTTGTTCTTTCTATCCCTTAGAATTTGGATGCCTAGAACATAACTCGTCTCTCCCAAATCTTTCATTTGAAATTTCTCATCTAACCACTTCTTTACCTTTGACAAAATTTCTACATGATTCTCAATTAGTAGAATATCGTCAACATAAAGAACTTTGATGTATTTATAAACACAAGCTTCGTCAATATTTTGCTCAAATCCATATGATTTAATAATCTCACTAAATGTAAGATTCAAATATCATGATGTTTGCTTTAATCGATAAATATATTTAAGCAACTTGCATACTTTCTACTATTGCCCAATTTTCACAAACCCTTCTAGTTGCATCATACAGATGTTTTCTTCACGAGAGTCATTCAGGAAAGCTAGCTTGACATCCATTTGCCATATTTCATAGTCCAAACTAGCTGCAATGAATAAAAGGATGTGAAAAAATTTTAGCATGGCAACAGGGAAGAATGTCTCTTCATAATCAACCACTTCCATCTGTGTATAGCTCTTGGCTACCAACCATACCTTGAAATTCTCTACTTTCCCATATGCACCTCTTTTCTTCTTAAAGATCCATTTACATCTAATGGCCCTCACATCTTCAGGTGGATCTTCAAGTTCCTAGATGGAATTGGAATACATCGATTCCATTCCTGGTTCATGACATCTTACCATTTCTCCTTTTTAGGATCATCCATAGCTTCTTCATAAGATAATGGATCATCCTTATCATTGTTAGACACTAGGATATGGGCCTCTAGTTCATAACGAATAGGTTGTCATACAACCCTCCCACTGCGACGTTGCACCGACCTTTCTTTAACAGGAATCGTGATTTATGTGATTTGTCGTTTATCAGTTGACAATAAAGGTAGTCTGCTCTCATCAGACGCTAGTTCCTCAAGAACTACTTTGCTTCTAGAGTTGTAGATTTTTATATAGTTGTGTTCAAGAAAGGTGGCATTTGTCGATACAAACACTTTTTTATCTTTGTGACTATAAAAGTACCCACCTCTAGTCTCTAGAGCATAGCCAACGAATATGTATACTTCATACCTTGAGTCTAACTTTCGAGTCTTGGGTCTAAGAACGTGAGTTAGAGACCTCCATATACTGAAATGGCACAAACTAGGTTTGGAGCCATTTCATAACTCTAAATGTGTCTTACTTACAGACTTAGAAGACACTACATGCAAAATGTATGTTGTCATGTGTAATGCATATCCCAAAAATGTAAGTAGTAGTGATGAGTAGCATAACATCGACTTAACCATATCCAATAAGATTGGGTTTCTCCTTTCTGAAATACCATTTTACTGTGGCGTTCCAGGTGCTGTGAGTTAGGATATAATTCCATACCCCAGAAAGCAATCCTTGAATTATAAATTCAAGTATTCACCATCTCGATCTGATCAAAGGATTTTCAATTATTTACCTAATTTCCTTTCAACTTAAGCTTTGAAGTCCTTAAACTTTTGAAAACTTTCAGACTTTGTATGCATTAGATAAGTAAAACCATATCTTGAGTAATCGTCAATAAAAGTGACGAAATACTCATACCCACCTCTAGCTTGTACATTGATCAGTCCACATACATCACTATGCACTAGTTCAAGTGGTTCCTTAGCTCTTTGGCCCTTTTCCTGTGAAAGGTCTCTTGGTCATTTTACCCTTAGACAGGATTCACAAATATGAAGAGTTTCACATTTTAGTTCTCTCAAAGCAACATGCTTTGTTTACTTGTTTAACCTATCTAGATTAATTTGTCTCAACCTAAGATGCAAAAAATATGTGTTATCAATATCATGAGAAACTCTTTGTTGTTTGTTACTTTTAGGTTTTGCTACTTTAAATAATTCAGAATTATTTAACGTGCATTCAGTCGGTTTCAGCATATCCAGTCTGTTCGATACTTTTTCATGACAAATATTGAATCCATTCTTAGAAATAATAAACTCATCATTAATTAAACAAACTTCAAAAACGTGTTCATGTAGTAACGAAAGAGAAATTAAATTTCTCAAAAATCCAAGAATATAATAAACATCGTTCAAACCTAAATAACTATTTCTAAAATTCAGGTGGACTTTCCCCAATGCTTTTGCTGACACGAGCACACTACTGCCAACTCGCATAATGACCTCACCATCAGCCATTTCCCTTGACGAATCAAGCATCTGCAAAGAATAACATACATGTTAATGGCTCCTGAATTCAGTATCCATGATGACAAATCATATTCCACTAAACAAGCTTCACGTATAAGTAAATCATATTTACCTTTCTTTTTCAGCTTGGAGAGATACTTATTACCATTTTTCTTCTGATGACCTTCAACCCCACAGTGAAAACATTTTCCCTTGGGCTTGTTGTCGTTCTTGTTCTTTTTGGCTTTTGGCGATGTCTTGGCTTCTTCCCTTTCTTGTTCTTACATTTCCCTTACCATTGATCTTCTTCATGTTGTTACTTTTAACAACAATTGAAGATGGATTTTGCTCCGCAACATTTTCCTTGCCCTCTTTTGTCATACTCTTATCGAGTGACTCAAAATTCTGCAGCTCATTCACAATTGGGTTATGTTGAATTACAACTTGTTCATAACATAGTTGGTGGTGAATGCAGAAAAAGCAGGTGTGAACGATTCAAGTATAATGCTGACTTGAGTTCGTTCATCAATGCTCACCACATGTACTTTTTCCTCGTGCATTATGTTGATCATGTTCAAAACATGTTCACGCATAAAAGTACCTTTCTTCATCTTGATCTGCATGTAGCTCCTAGTAGCCTCATGACGGCTTTGATAAGACTGCTGGTCAAACATCATCTATAGAGATTCCATAATCTCATAGGCAGTTTTCATGCTCTCATACTTGGTTCACATAACATAATTCATGCTCACAAGCACGTAGCACTTCACTTTGTTGTTAGATTGAATCCAAACATCAAACTTGTTCCTAACATTCTTAGGGCCATTGCCAACGGGCTCCTCATGACATTCCTCAGTAATAACAAATTTGTGGTTTTCTAAAATTAGCTTCAAGTTTAAATTTGATTTACATTTTATGAAATTATCACCATTCAGTTTCTCAAGTGCAAGTAAAGCAGTAGTAAAAATGCTCATGGTAAATATAATAATAACTGAAAAATAAAACATACATAATTGAATATAGTTGAAATAAATATCCAGAATTCAAAAAGTAAACATGATGCATGAATGAAACATATTAAACACATAAATTTATCATTTACTAATCCACGATACGACAACCTAACAATTAATGTGCCGCCTTAGGTCGGTCAAATTAATCTTAGACTGTCTATGAGACATTCTCATCCTTATTAATTAAAACTTAAAATATCTCATATTTTCTTTTTTAACAATAATGTACCACTTATTCGGTCACGTTACAATTATCCACATGAAAGCTTAATTGAAACTTTGTGAGTGTAAACCATTATTTCAGAGTCCATGACTTGATTTATAATATGCCGCCTTAGGGTCGGTCAAAACTAAACTACATCACTTAATCCTATATTCTTAAGAAGTCCAACCTTGGTATTGATACAGTTCGAAACCTTCCTTAGGGGGGTGAAAAAAAGCCATCTCGAGGTTCTCACTATACCTCACGGTGTTGTACTAATAATGGAGACCGTAGGTTACATTCACATATCAACCTTCTCCCACTCACTATTTTAGAATAATATGTTTCTATTTGAACTAATAAATTAATTCCAATTTATTTAGTAGTTAAAATAATAACCCCATAAATGTGAAATTAACAGTTGGTCTAAGTTCATTTAACCTTCTAAAAAGTCTAAGTCATAATTTGATAAACTTAGATTAACTAAGTAATCACATTCATCAAACTTTAATAAAAACTATTTACTAAAGTTGAATATCCTAAAGGTTATTATAGCCTTTAAAGTGGTGTGATTACCAAGTTTTAACTAATTAAAACCCAGCAGTTTACATGCAATTGATTTATCTAAACAATTCTTATAAACATATTAGGACAATCATAATAAATCATGTTTCTACTGATGAGATGCATGATTAAAAAAACTATATGGGGTTTCATGTATGGTGGTCATGTTATCAATCATATCAACAAATATTTATTTAACAATTAAATAAAATAATAATGGACCAAATGACTACTGGGTATTTCTAAATTACAACCATTAAAATAAAGAAATAAAATTACAAAGAGGACTTCAAGATTACATAATTCTAAAAAAATCTCCTTCTCCACCTCATGTCTATCTTCATAATTTTCAAGCTTCAAACAAAATCTTTTTAATTTGGAAAAACTATTTTTCTTAATTAAAAATCATCTTTATAATTATTTTTTAAAATTATTGAATTTGACTTAGTCAATAAACAATTTATTTACTTGGTCAAACTTGGGTAAAACTCAATCAATTAATTAATCTTTAATTTCATAAAATTAAAATTAATTAATTAATTTTAAAATTACATTAATTTCAAAAATTAAAAGACAATAGACAAAGTTAGGGTTATCATAAAACTATGCAGTGATGGCGTAAGTTGGTATTAGGGTTTCTACGAAATTTTTCTAGATGTGACAACAGTTGCCACCAATGATAGGACTCCCCCATCGCCACCCATCACCGCTGCCGGACGCCAATTTTCCAGCGGGCTCGCCGCCGGAGTTGATTTTTCGGGCGGCGCTAGCGCCTGAAATCCTATTTTCAGTGTCGGCGTTGAAATTCCTATTTTTGCGTTTTTCTCCTCGTTCGTCTCATACGTTCTTCATTTTCTCGCGATTGGAATAATTATAATATAATATTCAAAATAAAATTACAAAAATTCTTACGCCCTATATCAGCTTACACAAGATCTAAGAAAAAATTAAAGAACAAAGCCTAACACAATAATCACTATACAATTAACGATCGTTTATTTAACCATACATTCAAAAAACAAACTATTCATTCATTCACATATATCAAAATATATTATGAACAATGCAAGAACACACACAGTATTAGATATGGAAATATATAATGACACCTTTGATACCAATTGTTGGAAAACACGGCGCTCACGAGGCAGAGGCCCAGTGGCTTTTTAAAAAAGTTATTAAAATCGAATATTTTTTTTATAAAAGAAAATACGTGCGACGCAACGGTTTCTAAAATAAAAACTTTTATTGAAATTATTTTCAATCAGGATCAATTATATATTTATATATCAAATTTAAGACATACATGGATAGAAATCATATACCTCTTATAGTCTATCTTGAGCATACTAGCAAACCAACAATCGTGCGTTCCATGAACAACGGACTTCGAGATCCACACCAAGATTTTTCAAGTCAATCCTCAAACGAACTAGGACGTATGTGGGCACGTAAAATAATTCAAAGACACTTTTTCTGTCTCTGAATTTACTCAACACATGAGATCTAGAGATTTACTGAGACTGATTAATTTAGTGAGACAATCTTCTGAGAGAATACAATAATGATTCTTTCAAAGTTTTTTAATAACTTTTAATCACAGAGAAAAATCACATTGATAACAACTGTGTTCTGAACTCTCAATCAACATTGTGGCCAATAGAAAAATATCTATATATTTTTTAGATAATGACATATCAAATTTTTAGGGATAAACTGAAAATAATATTTAATTTCAAAATTATCATAGCAGTGGGACCCATTGAAATTTATGCCTAACTGCAGTGCCACACGGCACTACAGTATTGCACCCCTACTACTGCAGTGTCACATGGCACTACAGTAGATCATGTCAATCAGTGATTGACAGATGGCAATTACTGTCAATTAAATATTTATTTTAATCAGATAAATATCTAGATATCAGTTAATTCAAAATTAACATATCTGATTATCCCTATCAATTAACTTATATGTTCTTTCACAAATAACAGATTTAGTTAATTTAAATTATTATCCAATAAGAATTTATAATTATCTAATTTGACAAATTAAATATTCTGTCTCACTTATCGATAATTAGAAAATTAATCGATATGTGAGCGTGAGTGTGTGTGTAATTTCCAAAATTTATATATAAGTATTTTAATTAATTAATCACACATAATTATCTCATAATTACGTACTTACCCTAGAATAAAAATTATTTTTACAAGTGAGTCATTTTCTCATGTCCTGAAATATTCACACACTAGATTGTGTAGTATAGATGTGAGTTGGGGACTATGGACCTATAATCCTAAGCTCCAATAAATCAGATTATTAATTAAACTCTTTACTTAAATAATCTTATTTATTAATTCAATTATCACTCCACTATAAATATGAAATTGCACTCTTAGAGATTATAGAATGTATTTACAGAATATTCTTGTGTAGTCTACTGATATAATCATTTCACGTAGTTCTATCCTCCAATGATTAGTTCATAAATTAGAACCAGTCAAAATTACCATTTTACCCTTCTAATTATCTCTTGAACTTTAAGTACCATTAATTCACTAGCGAATTGCTAATTTATAATCGTATTATAAATTTGAACTCAATAACCATTCAGTTCCAGAATCAACACTTAAAAGAACCAATATATGATCCACTAGGAAAGCTTGGATTCCAAATCTTGTTAGATCATGTTCTGAGTCATCCACATCACTGAATCTCCAAAACAAAAGTCACTAGCCTATTTTACAAACAAATATCAACGAGTGAATCAAAAGATTCAGTACACAGGAATAGGAGTTCATGACTACTCATGATTCAGACTTATCTACATATGATCATCAGATTGATGTGTATTAAATCTTTATGATCAACGGTGAGTTAAAAAAGATATTAATTCACATCGGTCGTGTCATATATAATCTTATTATATAAAGTACACTCACTAAGATGTCTATCAACATCAACGATCTGGATCTAGATCACGTGCATTCATAACGCTTAGTGAATCGTACTAGCAACCATTCATATAAATATTTTATATTTTAATATGTTGCTGATAATTTTATTCATTATCTATTATTTAAAGTCTCTCATACTAATACAAGATCATAGTCTCACTAATGGATATGAAATTTTCAGATATTTACATAAAGTATTCAACAATAATTTAGAGAAATAATTATAAGAAAAATGTATTTTCATTAAATTTCATATTAAAATGTCAATACACATGCTTTGAGGGCATTACCCACACAGTCATTAACTTGCAGATATCTTTACGAAAGGAGTTTCATGTTCTTCCTTTAAAAGGATTGTAAGCAAGCTGTGTATTAAAAATCTCTTTGAACCAACTTGACGGGAAGTGTTGAAAATCCTTCCTTAATTAGTTTTTACTAGTTTAGGAAATATGTAATTATAGTGTAATCTTAGAGAATATTTTAGGAGTTAATTAGGGGATTTAACTTATGTAAATAATTTTTTTTCCTTTCATAGTTTGTATCTAGATTCTATATATTCTCATTGTAAGCTTGATAAAAGTATGAATGAAATAATTCAGCTCTTCAACAGTAAGGTTTGGCTCTCCATTAAGTTATTGGCTGATGGAAAAAATAGATTTGATTGGGCATAAAGACAGTGCCATTTGGATTGTGTTTGGTTTATGGAGTATTTGGAAAGTTAGAAAAAGATTTGTAAGCATTTACCGGTTTCTCCTGTTAGGGTCCGTTTGATTCAAGTTTTATAAGATAGCCGGTAGGAATGTGATTAGTGAGAATATTATTAAGTTAATACATGATAATTACATTTGGTAATGAATTAGAATCTTGTTTAGATTAATGGAAATGCAAGATTAATGCATTTAGTTTGAAAAATCTTTTTAATGATAAGATGTATAGGAGATGCTAATTTTACCATTTTATCCTTCAAATATATAATAATTAATAATATTTGATTAAATCATCATTACAAAAATTATAGAACATCTTAATACACCTATAAAAATAGATTAAAAAATTCATTTGAAAAAAAAATAGAAATAAAAAATATCATATTTAATGTGAAAAAATTTAAACCCATTAAAAATTGGATTTAAAAATTTCATTAAATTTGAGTTAAGAAAAAGTCAAACCCAATAATGGCCCACTATAGATTTCGTGGGCTCAATAAGCCCTTACTGAAGAAGAGATGCACATTCTTCTCGGGCCAATACAAGATTATCGGGATTCATGATACCAAGATGGGTATTCAGCTATATGATTCTTAGCTAATTAGTCTAATGCATATTTTCAATATCCAGGTAAGGCTCAACCATCCACTTAGGGAGCCGCTGTTAGGACCTATGAAAATATTCATCAAACTAAAACAACTCAGAGTAGCATAGGAGAATATTTTTCTCAGATCATAGTCTGATTCTTTTCTGATACACAGGATCCCTGTGAAGGGCAAGTGTACAGCATATTTGAATCTCGACAGTCAGAAGTAAGCTATTATAAGAGCAAGGTAGCAGGCATACTGAGCGAAGGTGCTACTGAAAGTACCTTTTTTATTCTTACTATTTCTGATCCTCACTCCAATCCCACTATGCTGATCAGCATGTCTGCTACCATTTTTCCTCCAGGTCCTAAACCTGATGGTCCCACTATGATCAACAATCTTGCCACAAAAATTATGTTTTATTGGCTCCATCTGTTACTTGTAAAAACCAAAATACATCATTTCCCAGACCACTTTGATATGGCCATCCCTTATACCACAGTACCTCTCATTAAAAGTGTCATACTAGAAGAACTCCTCTGGTATCTTTGGGCTCTTTCTGCCCTTCATTACTGTGCCATCGGATTTCCTCCATATCCTATTTACCAGTATATTTGTGATGCTGCTAATACTCATACACACCTTGACACTCTTCTTTAATTGTTTGCTCCACTGCCATACTGGCGAAGCCAGCTTCACAAGATTCTCACTGAACACAATATATGGACAGCTCCTAGGAAACATAGACAGATTTTTTCTGTTTCCACACTCTCCACCGTGAACAAGATCATTATGTTGATGGAACCCTGTATATGTGTAACTATGTTAATTTCTGGCAGTCCTCTCCTGCTTGGCCCAAATATGAAAAATGGTTCATTGATCAATTGGGTCGAACCTTAACACGTCTCAATGAATCCACCACCGACATGGATTATAATGGTTTTCCCCTTGGGCCATTCCCTTCTACCCCTCAAGCATCCTCCAGAGCTTCCTCATTGACTTTACAGGAGTATCAATGCTCATTCATCTTCAGTGGATTGTCTTCTCCTCACCCTCAGGATCCATATACATTTGAGTCTCAAGATCCCTATCAGCTAAACACTCAATTCCAGCTTGACTGTTTTTCCCCTCGAACTCAGCCAGCTTCCTGTTCCACCTTCCGAACCAGATGACCATCATGATCTTGATGACTTTAGCACCACATACTTCTAAGACCCACCGTATGATGAAGACTATGCCAACCTATGGTCTGATCATGAGGCCTATTTCCAAAAGCAATTGGTAGATCTGCCATCTGTCTCCCACTATCGTTGTCATGTTGTAATAATTCTAGCTTTATCTTTGCTGTCACCTTTTTAGTTTTTGTCTTTTGTAATAATCGTTACTTTAGACTATTTGTAAAAGTAAACTTTTCATTTTTTTTGTAATAATCGTTACTTTAGTCTGTAGCTGCTAGTTGTCCGTTTTCTCCCTCCATCTCTATATAAGGAGGGTTTTCCTTTCATTGTAAGTCAAAAGGTTTTCAGAATAAAAATATACAAGCTTTTTTCTCTCATGGCTTTCTGAGTTCTTCTTCTCCTTGCTACATTGCTCTTATAATAGTTTACTTCTGACTGTCGAGATTCAAGTATGCTCTACACTTGCCCTTCACAGGGATCTTGTGTATCAGAAAAGAATCAGACTATGATCTGAGAAAGATATTCTCCTATGCTACTCTGAGTTGTTTTAGTTTGATGAATATTTTCATAGGTCCTAACAGCAACTCCCTAAGAGGATGGTTGAACCTTACCTGGATATTGAAAGTATGCATTAGACTGATCAGTTAAGAATCATATAGCTGAATATCCCACATTGGAAATCCTAATTTAACAAAACTTTTAAATAATTTTTTGATCAATTGTCAGAGGGAAAAATTGACAATTAGTTGGGAAACTCTACCTAGAGGGAAAATGGTCGCTGATATCATGGAAGAAAGGGGATACAAGTGGGGCCTGTGGGGATAAGTGAGAGGCTTTGTGAGGGCAGGAATACTAAATTCCTCTCCTCTTGAGCGGACGGATCCTTTTCTTATGAGAATCACATGCCTTCCAAGATACCTAATCACATCCTATGCCCACCCAAACATACTCAATCCCGAACGGCCCCTTAATGTTATTGTTCAAGTCGGTGGCCTCATTGAGCGATATTACTTGGACTCTCCAACTGAGATTCCAAATGATTTTAACTACAAGTCTACTGAAAAAATTAGTTGCAATAGACCTTGCCAATGGAGATTGTTTTCTAATACTACATGGGTTAAGGCTTTTGAATCTTGTGACCTTGGGTGATGTAAGTTAACCATTGAAGTTATTTGAGAGAAAAAAAGTCACGAGTATCATGATGCTCGTCACCATTAAAAAGTCATATCTAACAAGTATCAAAATCAAGTCAAAATACATTACCCATAACCCATCTTCAAACACCCGCATATTTGGGCAAGCCTCATCTGTATACAGTATACATTTAAATTTGCCAATCATATGAAATTTAGGTCACCCAAGCCCATGGCATATGTTTACATCAGAGGGGCTCATACATTATCTAAGTACGTCCAATCACAACTCTAGCACAATCTAAAATCATGGAAATTACTAATATGCAGCTGACTTGTAATGGAACTCGTCGATTGTTGAATATATCAGACCTTCATCTTCAAGAGACCTGATAGCTTCCCTGGTAAAGGCAACAAAAAATACATGTCAATTACTAGCTACATACTCATAGAGAGAGAGAGAGAGAGGAAGAGAGAGGGAGAGAGAGTACAAGATCTTCCCCATGGGAATTTTTAGCTGTTGAAAAAGTTCATCCCTATGTATCCCCTTTTCCTTCACTCTGCAATAATACCCAATCCCAATAAGCAAAACCATGGTGGATGATAATTAACATCTGCTAATATTTTGTATAGTGATTCACATCAACCTCAGGAACTACAAAGAAGACATTAAACCTAGAAACAACACATCAAAATAACAAGTGAGAGGTACTGCAGAACTAATATTCAGAAGTAAACATGAGGACAATAAAATAAAATGCACCCAGTACCCTCTACATGTGATACTACCTCATCCAAGAAAACACCCACACTGGAAGCAAGAATGCTACACAGAGCAACGCAATGAGGAGCAAAGAGAATAAACACAAAAGTTTCAGGGTATAACTCACATGCTAGACGGCTGCTGCAGGTAATCAATTACCAATTGATCACAGTCCTTTACCACACCAACACCATATGGCCCAGAGGTCTACAGTAAAGAATATTAAACGGTCTGATGTTTTCATAATCACCAAAATATCCAATGCAAAAAAAAAACTGAGCTATTAAACTTTCAGATATTTCTCTTACTTGATCTTGAGTGGATGTTTGATCTGCACTTAATCCACTTTGCAAAGGAGCCTTCACAGACAAATCTACAGACTGAAATTGATTTGATGCAACTCCTTGCAGCTTCAGAAAATATAAAACAGTAATCAATCACTCAGAATGATATATAACCTCCGTTAGTTAGTATCTTCAACCCAATTTAAAGATGAAACGTTAACATAATCAGAACTTGTACCTTTGAATTATGTAAGTGGTTGTGTATGCATTCAATAAAGTGAAAAGTGACCTCATCAAAGTTTGTCACAGACCTGGAAAACACAGCGGAATACACACTCTTAGCCAAAATAAGCATGTCAACAACAAAATCTACTAGAGATTACAAATCATGGCATAAAAATATTCAAACTAGATAGTTCAGTGTCTTTGATTTTAAAACATTTATATCAGTGATACGAACAGCTTCAGAAACGTATACCACATTATAGAAAATTCTTGCACTCAGGAAACAAGGAAACTTCATAACCAAACCAATCAAAAAATGAGAATTTAGGCCACACGACAGTAAAGTTTTTAGGTAGATTGTTTGGAGACTAAACTTGCTATACATAAATTTTCTGTGTCTGTAAAGATTTCAAAAGTACTGCACAAATAGCACCTTAAAAAGAAATACAAACCTACTCAACAGGTGAAAATTTCAATTAGAGCCACAAGAACAAGCAGAAATAGTAGCTGTAAATACTTGAAGAGAAAAATCAATGTGCATAACTAAATTGTGAAATAATAACAATAACAAGCTTCATACCATACCTAACAGAGAACGCAAATATTCGCCTTGTTCCTTGAAATATTTTCAAGTGCCCATTTACTCGTACATACATTCCATCTCTGTAATAAAAAAATTCAAAGACGAGAATAACTGTAAGGAGATTTAAATAATTATGAGAGTGGATGTATATAAGACAAAAACTTACTGAATCTCTTCCATTTGCTTCGAGTCAAAAGTATCATTTACCCTGTTAAATGATATCAAGGTAATTACAAAACTAATCTCCTCAGAATAAACCAAAAAGCCCGGTAATTGCTAGTTTGTCAGTGCATATGTAATCCCTGGATTTACATACCATCTTTTGCAAACAATCCGTCCTGTTCCGTCGTCTAGTATGAAACCAACATCAGTATTCCTTTCAGCTTTATCAAATACCATTCCCACTACAGTGACCTGAACCAACAGCAAGCCAGAATCACATAACGAATTAAATAATGACAAATCAAAGGGCATCCCACAAAGTACGGTTTCAGGCTTTAAGAAACAGCGGTGGGAAACTATTATGACTTCTACCTCCGCGTGTAACTTAGAAGACCTTTGGAGAAGGCAGTCTAAGAAAGAAAAATCACATCTGTGGCAAACTTTCTCCTAAAACACGTTTTAATCATATAAAATATGCTTTCCAAAACTAGGTATGCGTTTTATTTATGACAATCATTCGTTCATAAGACAGGGATGAAGTCCATTACTTACTAAGGATCAATTTTAACTCTTTTATATTAAATAGATTATCTCCTGCGCTTTCTGGATCAAGAAGTGAAACAAACTGACAGTTTTTGCCGAAAATTAACAAACAAAAAACTAATGTTGAATACATTTGTAACATCAGCGCCATCGATTACGCAATTAGACTTTTCATCGCCAGAATGAGATGCTTCGCTTATTTGCTTAACCGTTACTGGAACCAATCCTTGTGTTTCTCGACTCTGCATAGAGGAAAATGAATCCAAGAAACAACGTGAAAAATTGCAGATGACAGTGTTTGATGGAAAATCGAAAGAAGTAAAACAAAAACGATCCCACTTTCCTACTTGTATCATAATTGTAAGACCCACCCTGGATTGCATATATATACTCGCAAAAATCAAAACCCAACCTCACAATAACCACGAAGATCGTATTCTTCCTGCTTTCATTCGATTCTTCTATTTTCCCTACATTTTCTCACCTACTAAACAATATGTGAAAAGAGTTAATGATGAAGGTGGCTTACTTTTGTGGAAAAGGAGGTGGAATCTGTGGGCTGGGACTGGGAGGCCATGAATCCGCCACCGGCATCGAACTGGCTACTCGAAAACATTTCCGAAACTGTGCGCGATATAGAGAGATGGCAAAAAATACCGTTCAAATAATAATTGAAGGTATATAATTGAAAATATAAACGATTTCAATTCAGTGCTTCGTTCACTTTCCCGCCAACATTGCTTCACTTTCCCGCTTAATAGGACTTTGGCGGCGAGGCACGCGTATACCGCATTGAAGTGCGCTGCATCTAAACTGGCCTAAATCATCCGAAAATGGATGGGTTAGCCCAACCTCCTGGTAATCCATCTTGGATTAATTAGGGGCTTAACCCAATTTATTTAACTTTCAAAATGTTAAATATTTATAATAATTCATATAATTTAATATGTAATGCTAAAAATACTTTATTTAAGTATTAAGAGAATAATTGTTATCTTATTCACTTGAATCAATGATAAACAAATTAATTTAGTCTAATTTTTTTCGATAAAAACATTCAAGCAATCAAATAAAATTATAAAATGATTAGTAAAATATATGTAAAGAGAGTAAAATGTGGAAGTAAACTAAACTTTGCTAATAAAAAGAAAATCTCATAGGCAATGCTATTAGATAAAAAAAATCCCATGATCGCGAAATTTATATTTGTTGAGTTACTTAAATTTATAGATACTCAAGTTTAGGGATTTTTTTCCTAAAAATGAAAAACTAAAAGAAGACACTAAAAATGACAACAACGCTTTATGAAGAAGTGTAATATTGTATAATTGGAATATTAATGATGGTGAATGCATTATGCAATAATATTATAATAATTCCATTTCCATAGTTCAAAAAAATAAATATCCTAGAAAAGTTTATATTCTCTTAACTTTCATTTCATCCAAAACGTTGCATTGTACTATGTTATATTAAATTGATCCATTTAATTTATTATTTGTCTTATAAATTTTATGAATTTTATTTATATAATGTAATTGGCTGCTGATAAAAAAATAATGCTATTGGTTAATTAAAATTCACAGAGTTGTAATTATAGTAATAAAAATGAGCATTATTAATTACAATATAGCTAAAATTATTTATCTAATTTTTAATCTCAATATATTATAAATATCTTTAGTATTTAAAGAGTCAAATCCATAATACACAACAATTCAAAATTGGTAGACTTCGCTTAGAATTTTTTTTTGTACTTAAAAAAATATTTTAATAGGTTCACTTAGATTTTTTTGTAAATTCATGATTTTGAATTTCTCAAGGGGTGTGAATCTTAAAAAACAGTAAAACAATCAACAATTTATCACGGAATGGGTGTGAATCTCCAAAAGTTGTATTGTTAATTTGTGAAAAATAACCAATAACCACAGCCATTGTTGATTTTAAGTCTTGTAAATTAATGATTTTTAATTTTTTAAGGGGGTGAATCTCAAAATATAATAAAACAACCAAGAATCCATCATCTGGGGTGTGAATCTCCAAAAGTAATACATGAATTTGATATTTAATTTATGAAAAATAACCAATAATAAATCACCATTGTTTATTCAAATGCCATTTTGGGAAATGTAAGAATATTTGCAAATTCATGATTTTGAATTTCTTAAGAAGTGTGAATCTCAAAAAATAATAAAACAACCAACAATCCATTACTAGAAGGGTGCGAATCTTCAAAAGTAATACATGAATTTGTTAATTAATTTATAAAAAATAATTAATAATCCATCAACATTGTTGGTTTTAAGGTCATTTTGAGAAATGTAAGAATAATGACAAAATAGTCCAACAAATTTTTCATTAATTGTGTATTTTAATATATTATCGATTAGTAATCAAATGGTCAAAATTTTACATTGAATGCACAAATGGTCGGAGATAAAGAGGCACACTAATCAACCTAACTTACAGACCAAACTACCCCTTCTCTCAGTTAACCAACCCGACGTTATTTTGTAAACCAAATCAGGGTGGTCGCAGCTGCCCGTACAATCGGATCGTTAGCTGTAAAATTTTCTTAATACTTATTTTTAGTTATAATATATATATATATAATACGTAAACGATAAGCTATTTTATGAAAAAATTGCATGATGGATTCTTCAAACTCTTCAAAAAATATCTGGCTTCTCGAACTCTTCAAGAACGATTCACGTGCTTGAACTCTGATCCACGTGCTTGAACTCTTAATGAATCTTATTGTTTTATTTCTCAGATCTTCCACGCCTAGCATTGGCTCTAACGAAACAATGATTGATCACACACTCACTTTTTGAATCTCACTTAGATCTTAATACATGAGAAAGTAGGAATAGGGAGAAAATAACATTGATTGAAGAACTCTTTCTCTCTAAGAGTCGAAATATCTCTCCCCCCAAATCTTCGAACCGAAATTCTACCACTTCTCTTATACAAATCATATCATGAAAAGATCAAAGCTATACTTTTTATTCAAAATAATCATAAAACATTTATATGATAAATGACATTCTCCCTCGAGTGAGGTGGCCGACCAGTCATACGCCATATAGAGTCTCTTGTGTGGTGTTATCTTCTTCATTTAAAAAAAAATCTTTAAGAAAATAATCAGATCTAATAGTGAATAACTCCTTATGCTGACAGCGTGGTCGCACTGCACTGTTTAATCTAAGTTTAGTAATCGTATTATTTAACATCATAATTAATTTCATAAATTAATTGATGATGTTTTCATCACATAATGTGTGATAAAAATGCATTCTTATTATCACAAATTTATCGAGTGTGTGATGAATATTTAAATATTCTAAATTATTCATCATAATCTTAATATTTTTGCTTGTCGGACTAGTGTTCACGAAGATTACATGAATACCTATGCGTCTATATTTACAAGTTCCAATAAAATTGATAATGATTAAATTTAATTAATATATCATTTCATTAATTTCAAAATTATTCCACTATGAACTTAGTATTGCACTCTTAAATTTGTAGATATTAATTACTCAAAGAATTGAATAGTTCATTAATATAATAACTACATATAGATCATGTTGGAAATAATGTCCTTTGAGCATATGATGAGACTTTATTGCAAGAACTTGAGTGTGCTACTCTAGTATGAGCCATGGACTATGATTATAAATAGGGAAGATGAGTAGTGGTTGTGTTAATGAGAGAGAGTGTGTGAGAGAGAAATAGAATGAGAGAGGAGAATGAGAGCGGCGGTTGGATGGTGAGTGGAGAACTAAGGTTCAGAAAATAGGAGTGATATTCGATTTAGATCGGTGCGAGTTGCATACAAAGCTCGTAAATTGAATCGAAAAGAATATTTCTTAAATAATTGGGACCGAGCCAAACTGACTATAACATTCAAACCGACTGAACTGATGCAATCTGTGTTGGAATCCATGGTGACGCGCGGCAGAAGGTGTGGTGATGTTTTAAAAAAATTATAAAATGATAAACGATCGTATCGTCGCAGACCCCAAAGATGAAAACCTTTTAATTTAAAAACATTTTTTGGATCGGATCCATTATATATCTATATATTAAATCTAAAATATATACAAATATGAATTATACCTCTTGTAGTTTATCAAACGTCATTGCAAACAACGAACTTATAATCTCACGAAACAACAGACTGCGAGATCTACACCAAGATATTTCAAGTCAATCCTCAAACACACTAGAACGTGTGCGGGCTTCTGAGACTGAATGGACAATTATAGTACTTAAATACTCGGCAAATTTATTATCTCCATAAATTCATGACATATTTATGTTGGGGGTAATGTCCTCAGAGCACGTGTATTGAAATTTTAATATGAAATTTAATGGAATTACATTTTTCTTATAATTATTCTTTTAAATTATTGTTGAATAATTTATATAAATATCTGAAAATTTCATATTCATTAATGTGGCTGTAATCTTATATTGATACGAGAGAATTAAGATCACGGATAATGAATAAAATTATCAGCAAGCATACTAAAGTATGGAATCTTTAATGAATGGTTGATAGTACGGTTCACTAAGCATTATGAATGCATGTGGTTTGGATCCGGATCATTGATTGTAATAGACATCTTAGTGAATGTACTTTATATAATATGATTATATATGAGAGGACCGATATGAATTAATATATTTATTAGCTTACCGTTTATCATAAAGATTTAATACACATCAATCCGATGATTGTATGTAGATCAGTCTGAATCTTGAATAGTCACGAACTTCTATAAATGTCTACTGGATCTTTTGATTCACTCATTAAGATTTGTTTGAAAAACAGCCTAGTGACTTTTATTTTGGAGATTGAAGGATGTGAATTGCTTGGAACATGATACTACGAGATTTGAAATCCAAGCATTCCCAACGGATTGATATTCGTTTCCTTAAGTATTGATTATGAAATTGAATTGGTAATGAGTTCAAATTTATAATATGATTATAAATTAGTCATTCACTAGTGAATTAATGATACTTAAGGATCAATAGGTAATAAGAATAGTCAAAAGGTAATTTTGACCGACTCTAATTTACGAACCAATAGTTAGATGATATAACTACGTGAAATGATTATATCAATGGACTACACGAAAATACTTTGTAAATACATTCGATAATCTATAAGAGTGTAATTAGAATGTAGATCAGACATAATATTTATAATGTAGATCAGACATAATATTTATAATACAATTGTAAATTAGTCATTCACTAAGAATTAATGATACTTAAGTATCAATATATAATTAGAAGAGTAAAACGATAGTTTTGACCGACTCTAATTTACGAATCAATAATTGGATGACAGAACTACGTGAAATGATTATATCAATGAACTACACGAAAATACTTTGTAAATACATTCGATAATCTATAAGAGTGTAATTTCATGTTTATAGTGGAGTGATAATGAAATTAATAAATAAGATTATTTAAATAAAGAGTTTAATTAATAATATGATTTATTAGAGTTTAAGATTATAGGTCAATGGTCCCCGAGTCACATATGTACTGCGCAGTCTTATGTTTGAATATTTCAGGACATGAGAAAAAGACTGAGTTGCAAAAAGAATTTTTATTCATGGGCAATTACGTAATTATGAGATAATTATATGTGATTAATTAATTAAGAATTAATTAATTAAATTATTTATTTACAAATTTAGGAAAATACACACACACACACATATGAATAAATATATTGATTAATTTTATAATTATCGATAAGTGAGACATAATATATAATTTATGAAACTAGACAATTATAAATTATTATTAGATGATAATTTGAATCAAATAAATATGTTATATGTGAACTAACAGATAAGTCAGTTGATAGGAATAATCATATATGTTAGTTTTAAATTAACTGATATCTAGATATATATATCTAATTAAAATAAATATTTAAATTTCAATAATCGGCGCATGCCGATCACTGATTGTGAATGAGAGATGACACGGACTACTATAGTGTCGTGTGACACTACAATAGTGAGTGTGCAATACTGTAGTGTCAGACTACACTACAGTAGTGTCGTGAGGCGCTGTGATCGACTCACGACAACTGTAGTGTCGTGTGGCACTACAATTGTGCACAAATTGTAGTGGGTTCCACTGCAATGGTAATTCTAAAATTAAATATTATTTTAAGTCTATCCCTAAAAATCTAATATCTCATTATCTAAAAAATATATAGATATTATTGTAATGATATCACTTGAAGAATTAGATTGAACAACACAGTTGCTGTCGGGGTGACTTTTCTCTGTAATTAAAAGTTAATCAAAAATTCTGAAAAAATAATCATCTTATTCTCTTAGCGTGTTGTCTCTCTAAATTAATCATTCTCAGTAAAACTTGAGATCTCACGTGTTAAGAACATCTAGAGACAGAAAAAAGTATTTTTAAATTATTCTACGTGCCCACACACGTCTTAGTGCGTTTGAGAATTGGCTCGAAAGATCTTGGTATGGATATCGAAGTCCGTTGTTCGTGGGAATGCACGATCGTTGGTCTGTGAGAACACTTGATATAGACTACAAGATGTATATGATTCATATCCATGTATGTCTTAGATTTAATATATAAATATATAACAGATCTTGATTGAGAAGAGTTTTTCAATAAAAGTTTTTATTTTAGAAATCGTTGCGTCGCGCTTATTTTCTTTTGTCAAAAAGATTCGTTTTTAATAATTTTTTTAAGAAGCCACCACACCTCCGCCGCGGAGCGCCGTGTTTTCTAATAACTTAATCCTAACATCGTACGACTCTAGTATAGATCTGATGGTCAATCAACTCTCGGTTTATGCACGCTATATTTTCTGTTGGTGTAATAAACCAGTTTATTTCACAGTCCACATGATATTATAACATATTACCCTTCGTGAATATCAGTAACAAGAGCGGTATGAAAAATAACTATTTTACCCCTCTAGTTATTATTTTTAACTCATTTTATTAACTGTGAATAAGAAATACATAACAGTGAATTGTCTCGTGCAATTCACCATGTTTTATTCATTGATTCATTTCATCGAATACTCGCCCAAGTTAATTTATTCACATACACATTCATAAAGCATAAGGTGATATTCTTGCATTTGCAATCTCACCACGAATTTGCATATATGTGAATCACGCAACTCCAACATAGTTGAATCACGATCTCAACAGCCGAAATATTGTCCGACAATTCAAACTCACTCATTTGACGTATCAAATATCATAATTAACTAGGTCAAGTTTCATATTCACCTCAAGATTAAGATGATTATGAAAATACCATTAATGTGTAACAATTAGATTTAGAGCTAGATAAACGAATTTGCTCTAAATTAATTAGTTATCGGTCTATTCTACTTGTTTCACAAAATGTCTAGGTCAACTGTTAGAGTCTCCACTCCCATGGTTGAAGACCAATATCATTTGTTTCAACTTAACAGTCGTAATCGGGCTCGATTGCCCAGTCGATCCTAAGACTGCGAATAACATTCTGAACTATTTCATAAGAGTTTGTCTGGAAGATCACTCTGCCTTTACTCTTCTTACATTGACAATAGTTCCAGAACTTGGAAAAATTATAAACACACTTTAATTAATGGAAAAAACTTTCATTCATTCATTAAATTTAGTAATACAAAATGTATGAGAAATAACTAAATACTCATAAATAGTTATTACACCCTACTTTGTGGACATAATTCCAACAAATAAATCAAATACACTTTTGTATCTCTAGATACACTCAACATATGAGATCTAGATATTTTAGAGAAGAACTATTGTGAGATAAAACTCTGAGAGAATTAAGAAAACTCACAGAGCTTTCTGATTAACTTTTAATCACACAATTGCACACTGACTGGAGCTATACAACTAAGGCCGATAGCATAATGCAATATATATATTATATGTCAAGGCTCATCAATTTTTTAGAGATTTACATAAATTAATAAATTAATTAAAAATGTGTCATTGCAGTGGGATCCACTGCAATTGAGCGACACTATAGTGTCACAGTGCCTCATGGCACTGATGACTCACGGCATGATTGTAGTGTCGTGAGGCACTACAGTGTACCACGTGTTCACTACAATGTACCACGTGACACTATAGTGATCCATGTCAATATCTGATTCAAAATTAGTGATTGACATGTGATAGTGCAATATGTCGAGTGGTAATTTTTCAAATTTATTATTTATTTTAATTAGATAAATATCTAGATATCAGTTAATTCAAAATTAACTTATCTAATCTCTCAAAAAATTATCTTATATGTTAATTAACAAATTAGATAAACCAAATCAAATCATTATCTCATAATGATTTAATACTATTTAGTTTCATAAATTAAATATTTTATCTTACTTATCGATCAACACAAAATTAATCGATAAAATTATTTAATTGTAATTTCTAAAAATTACATTAAATAATTTAATTAATTAATTATATATAATTATCTCATAATTATATAATTATCCCATAAATTTAATTCCTATTGCAAGTTAGTCATTTTCTCACGTCATGAAATATTCACACCCTAGACTGTGTAATACAGATATGACTTGGAGACCACGGACACATAATTATAAACTCTGATTAATCAAATTATTAATTAAATTTTTTAATTAAATAATCTTATTTATTAATTTTATTATTACCCCACCATAAATATGGAATTACACTCTTAATAATTACAGAATATATTTACAGAGTATTCTCGCGTAGTCCATTGATATAATTACTTCATGTGGTTACGCCCTCCAATTATTGCTTCGTAAATTAAAGTTGGTCAAAATTACCGTTTTACCCTTCTAATTATTCATTGATCCTTAAGTACCATTAATTCACTAGTGAATGATCAATTTATAATCGTATCATAAATTTGAGCTCAATAACCATTCAGTTCTTGCATTAACACTTAAGAGAACCAATATACGATCCGTTAAGAAAACTTAGATTCCAAATATTGTATGATCATGTTCTCAGCCATTCATATCATTGAATCTCCAAAACAAAAGTCATTGGCTTATTTTACAAGCAAACCTTAAGGAGTGAATCAAAAGATCTAGTTGACATGTATAGGAGTTCATGACTACTCAAGATTCAAACTGATCTATATATGATCATCAATTTTGATGTGTATTAAATATTTATGATAAACGGTAAGTTAATAAAGATATTAATTCGTATTGGTCATGTCCTATATAATCTAAATATATAAAGTATATTTACTAAGATGTCTATCCACATCAATGATCGAGATCTAGATCACATGCATTCATAATGCTTAATGAGCCGTACTAGCAACCATTCATTAAAGATTTCATATTTTAATATGTTGCGAACTATTTTATTCATTATATATAATCTTAATTCTCTCGTACTTATACAATATCATAGTCTTATTAATGAATATGAAATTTTTAGATATTTATAATAAATTATTCAACAATAATTCAAAAAAACAACTATAAAAAAAATATAATTTCATTAACCTCATATTAAAAATGTCTAAACACATACTTTAAGAGCATTATACCCAGTAGTATGATACCGTTCAATTAGTTTGGTCAGTTTTGTTAGTTTGTCATACAACTCTACTGTTTTTAGTATCTAGAAAATTTTCAGTTGTTAGTGCTTATACAGTATATGCTAATAAATAGTTTTGATCTCGCAGTGAGTTGGCATAAGCTTATATGGTTTCTTGGCCATATTCCAAGTCGCATCTTAATTTGGTGGCTTCTTCTCAAAACAATCTGGCCACCTAGGATAATGCGCTGAAATGAAACAACTCAGGTAGTTATTGTTTCTTGTGCTCGTGGCTTTGAATTTGTGGAACATTTATTTTGCACCAGCATGATCCTGCATTTATGGCCGTAGCTCCTAGCCTATTGTGATTTGTCTTGCAGCTGCTCATCTTGGTAACATTTCCTTGACTGGCTACTTGATCAAACTAAGGGTAAAATCCTCAGATTTATAATTTTGAAATTGAATTTTACTTTCGTTGGTATCTTGTTTTGGTGAGAGGAACAAAATGTGTTTTGAGGGACTTTTGAGAAATATCAATGTAATTCTCCGATGTATAGTTAGAACTACTAGATAAAGAATATGGTATGTTAAAAGCTTTGGGAGGTCTGACATGTGCACGGGTCTGCCTGACTCTGTTTTTATGCAAGGAATTTAAAAGATATAAATGTTTCATTTTGTGTCCAAGTTGTTGTTAGGATTGTTATTACTCTTTTGAACGTACGAGGGTTACTCTTTTGTAGATGCATTTCCCTTTTTTTAGACTAGCAGAAACGTTAAGAAACACAACTACTCCACGAGACAGATGTCAGTAATAATAGGGGGTGATGACTCTCACCAAGAGAAAAGCTCAACAAACGAAAGACCAAAAAGGGCCAAACGGTGAGCCGCCTCATTACTGGAACGGGGAATGTGCTTGAGAGAAGAGACACTTCTAGAACGGGGAATGTGCTTGACAGAAGAGACATTTCTAAGGGAGAAGACTCTTGCATTCATTAAGAAGAGAGCCTGGTTCTGAGCTAATCTGAGCATTTTAGGAAAAAGCTTTGACCAGCCCCAGGCATTCAGATTCAATGTCATTGACCTGGACTCCTTTTCTCGAGTGCTAAAAGTAAGCCTTCAAGAAGGGCTCGAGCCTCTACAAGGAGAACATCAATTTTCCCGTCAAAACTCTTGCAAAAAGCACCAAGAACCAGACCATTATTGTCCCGAAACAAGCCTCCCATCGTGAAGTGATTAAGCCCCACATCCATGTCTACGTTTAATTTGATCATGCCCCCACTCGACCTAACCCAAGCAGTAGGTGTCACAAATCAAGAAGGAGAATAATTTAGAGCTTCATTTGCTTTCCAAAAGCTACTGACATGCATGGATTTATTGCCGTCCTATTAAACAACCGGTATATGGTATTCAATTTTCTAATTTTCGGTGCATATGTTTGTTTCTCGCCGACTAGAAATTTCTAAATTTGAGTGTAAAACTCAAATTTAGTTTAATGTCGAACTGTCAGAATCAATCAAATCTATATCGTCACTTCAAGATAATCGTCGATAAATTTAAAAAATCATATATCAGCATTTTTTTTCCAAAAACCGATGGTGTAAGTTCAATGTCATCCGACGCTTTGAAAAACACCGAGAAAAAAGGTTAAGGCTTAGGATTTTCTCTTAAGTTTATTGAATGTTGAGAAACACCGCTTGTACAAATGTTTTTCTTGTAGTGAAATATAACGTAAAAGAAAGTGATCATAATGAAATAAATATCTATGTCTCTGGACAAAACATCCATCTCCCTTATGTTTTTAGAACCTTTGAGATATATAGTTCATATGGAATTAGGACCAAATGCATGTTTGACAAATTGTAAGACTGTTATTTTAAGTTCATCTCAATCATCTTAGAGTAATGTTATTTAACTCAACTCATGATGTATCACACTGTTTAAGTGACAAACTTGGGTTAGTTGTAATTTTCTACATCAAAATGGACCAACTCATGTGATGAATCACATATTGAACAAAATTGTATTTTCTTATGACATGTTTACTTGCTGGATTTGGATTACAAATCTTATGGATTGAGATTTGAATATAAATCTAGTGTTTACTAAAAAAAGATTTAACAAATTATGTGAGACTCACCACATTATTGGGTTTGAAATCTAAGTTTTTATGAATTTTTAATCCAACTAAAAAAGATAGACTACAAATCTAAATCCGAATATTTGTTGGATTTAATGTGCAAAGTAAAAAATACTCATTTTAAGTAAGAGTAATTTTAGGGCGATCAAATAATTGATAAAGCGATGTGCCAATTTTAATGAGTTAGCAAACACCAACCTAAAAAAAGAGTGACACATCGTTTGGTTACTTAAAACTTGATCACTTAATTGATCGACGTAGAATTACTCTTTAATTTATCACTCAAACCAACAATTTACTAATTGAAGGTATTATAATAACTTATCTAATCTAACATAATTTAAATCATCAAATCCAACATAATTTAAATCTATAATAAATACAATATTATATATCTTAAATCCCCTCAATCCAAATATTCAATCAAAAAATTTAATAAACCTGACTTTATTTTTTTTTAAGTTACGGTTAGATTGAACACGATTATCTTGTATTTAGCTTAACATCACGAGAATACGAATCCTTTGTTTTGTCTTCTTGCAAACAACTTGCGGAAGCATCTATCGATCAAGTATATTAACTCCTACATTCTCCTTTTGCGTTTTTGACCAAAATTTATCAAAAACGATAATTGTTCCCACGCAAATTTTCAGTGGCCACCCGTTTTTGCCTTCAGAAAAAATTAAAAAAAATATATTAAAAACGAAAACACTCAAGACTTGTCTGGATATTGATCGTACACATTCTAACTAACTGAATTTTGAAATTCTCTCAACTCAATCTCCACCAATTTCTTCTCCCTCTCTTTAATCTAGGGTTTCACTTTTGAGTTTCAAATTCAGCAGCCATGGACTTAGTATATACTAACTGCGTCAATATAGTTCCTTTTTCAACCGATCGTCCTTACTCCAAAGCTCAGATCATTCTTAGTCACAGAAGTCTGCTAGTAAAAAGAAGCAAGAAGTCCTCGCTTATTTTAGTATCAAAATTCAGAGCCCAGGCTGCCAGTAATGGTGCCGCAGCAACGAGACGGAGCTTTGCGTCTACAACCGATGCCGAGAGCATGGAATTCCCTTTGAGCAAGGCAAAATCTAGCAGTGCCTTGGAGCTACTCGACATCGAGCGGGGCGTTTGCGTTCCATTTCGCAAGTATTCTCCCCAGACAGTATGAATTTTAATAGTACTCGTAGGAAATTGTTTTTTTTTTTGTTCTAAACGTCTTTTTCCATTTTGTTCATGAGTCAGTACGAATATGATTATTGTTATTTCTTTTGACAACTAAGCAAGTACGTATTTGGTTACATCAGAAGCAAAGTATGTGGGGTATCAACAAGAGTTGTGATAGAACGAGGACCGTAATCTTTAGATTGTTCGACTTGCAATAAATTCCAAAGAGATTACTAAATGATACTTGAGCACAGTTAGTTCAGTTATTCAATTTCCTTTTTGTAATGCTACGTAGATTGAAGTTGATTTGATTTGATCACTGCTATTAGGTGAGAAGTAAAGTACTAGAATCAAGAGGGGCTATTTTGTCACTTATATCACGAGGCGTGGAGATAGTGTGGAGCTTGGGCCTGTACTGGTCTACATTGATGTACGATTTCTTAGTTGGAAGGGATGAAGAGGTTGTCCCCTATCGAGCTCGGCAGCTTAGGAACCTCCTGTGTGATTTAGGACCTTCGTTTATCAAAGCTGGCCAGGTCTGCTAACATCTAGTTTATGCTACTGTCAATTCTCTCTCTTTATCATTTTGGTGTTTGCTACTGCATCAAATCTTATAGTGTGGATGACTTACCTTGTATGAATACGATCTGATTATCTGCAATTTACTGGTGCCCTTTGAATTTTCTTTCACCTATTGAACAATAGTTCTGTAAAATTAGTCCAATCAAACTACACTTTCTAAAATTTGCTGTCTCAGCCTGCCATAGAACATAAGGATATTCTGCTTTTGATTTTTATCTTCAATTTTCTTAGGACTTCGAAATGGATATCCAACATCTCATTTTCTCATATTATAAAAAGTGGAAACTTTTTTTTCCAAATACAAATTGGGCTTATATCCTAGAACTCCAGAGCAATTTCCTGTTGTTTTTCAGTTTCCCATAGTTCGGATTTGTCTGTGTTGACAGGTCCTTGCTAATAGACCTGACATAATTAGAGAAGATTATATGAATGAGCTCTGCATTCTCCAAGATGATGTTCCACCTTTTCCCAACCAGGTAATATATGTTGATCTACTCTTAATAAAAGGAGAAGATTTTTGTTGCCCGAGAGTTTTTTTCTCATTATTTTCCTGTCAATCTACTGCTATATGGCTTGGAGACGGTGTAGGTAGCTTTCAACATCATAGAGGAAGAATTAGGCCGACCCTTGGAAGCTGTTTTCAGCAAAATTTCTTCACAGACAATAGCCGCTGCGAGTTTGGGTCAAGTTTATCGAGCTACATTACGTGACACCGGTGAAGACGTTGCGATTAAGGTTGTCTGAGGTGTATTACTTTTAGTTATTAACATTTGTGGAGGTTCTAGTCTCATCACAAAACTTTAATCTCAAGTGTTGCAGGTGCAAAGGCCTGAAATAGAGCCCATAATTTATCGTGATCTTTTTCTATTCCGTACCCTCGCTTCATTCTTAAATGGTATCAGTCTACAGAAACTGGGGTGCAACGCAGAGCTTATAGTTGATGAGTTTGGCGAAAAGCTTTTGGAGGAGCTTGATTACACCTTGGTATCTGTCTTAACTGCTGTTTGACCGGAAAAAGAAATATTTTGTGCTCTATATATAACCATTCAAAAAATATATGAGCTATATCATTTTGTATATATATTGCATAAAAATTAATTTTACTTTGTACTTATTGCTTCTTCCTTATTCAGGAGGCACGGAATATAGAAGATTTTTTTGAGAATTTCAAAAATGATCCGACTGTCAAAATTCCTCGGGTATACAAGCAGCTTTCTGGACAACACGTCTTAGTAATGGAATGGATTGATGGTATTCGTTGTACTGATCCACAGGTTTATTATTCTTGATAGTTTCAAACCTTTTTAACAGGATATTGTTAGATATCGCTTTACATATTGCTAATTTTCCATTGCAAACTCAGGCTATCAAGGATGCTGGACTTGATGTAAATGGGTTCTTAACTGTTGGAGTGAGTGCTGCATTGCGTCAGTTGCTTGAATTTGGATTATTTCATGGAGATCCCCATCCTGGCAATATTTTTGCAATGCGTGATGGTCGTATTGCATATGTGGATTTTGGGAATGTTGCTGTTCTCAGTCAGGTAACATTTGTATTATTGATCAGTCAAAAGTTATTTTGAAACAAGATGATGCCAAGGCTCAAGAATCAAGATTCTCCTTATTTCTGCGATCTAACTCCTAAGTTGTTATATTATTATCCTTCATCAATGCCAAATTAGCTGCATTTTGATCTTGTTGTGATCTTCAGCAAAACAAGCAGATACTGATTGATGCCGTTGTCCATGCTGTTAATGAGGACTACGTGGAGATGGCAAATGATTTCACCAGGCTTGGCTTCTTGACTCCTGGAACTGATGTCTCCCCTATTATTCCAGCTCTGGAAGCGATTTGGCAGAACTCTTCGGGGAAAGGACTGGCTGATTTTAACTTTAGAAGTGTTACTGGTAGTTTCTTGTTCTACATGAGATGCCAGATGGCAGCAACTGTATCTTTTATTGTACTCCATACATACACTTCTTTACACTCGGGACTCTACCTCGTGCCTGAAATGTGACTTGCAGAAATTAATTCCTGAAAATACCGGATCCAATAAAGTTAGTGCACCCAACTAAAGTTTCTACTTGTATGTACTCAGGTAAATTTAATCAATTGGTCTACAATTATCCAATCCGTATCCCAGAGAGGTTTTCGCTTGTCATTCGTTCTTTATTGACTCAAGAGGGCATCTGTTTTACTCTGAAGCCTGACTTCAAATTTCTTGAGGTGATGATAAACTGACTGCTCTTCTCATTTGTTTTTGGGATTCTATGTTTATCTCTTTTTGTCAACCTCGTCTATGTCGTGAAATCTGGGATACCAAAGGACCTTAAATTGTCATTATGGTCATAATAACAAAATTAAGGTCTTGTTTTGTTTTTTCCTTATAGTACATCTTTTCTTCAACTCCTTTGCGTTGTATTCACAGACATTAATTTTTCAAATAGGTTGCCTATCCATATGTGGCAAAGCGCCTCCTAACAGATCCAAATCCCGCGCTACGTGAACGCCTCATACAGGTTAGATCAGAGCAATTCCTGAAAAAAAAATAATAAAAAGAATTTCATGTTGCATGTTGGTCAATAAGAATTTGGAATACCTTGCTGGATGCTCAACTTTTTACTCTATCTTGATCTAGCCATTAGCATAGAACAAGTTTTATGCTGTAATACTCACTCATTTCCCAAGGAATCAGGTGTATGGTTGTTCACACTCCACCAATAAGCCACTGGAAAAAGTTATCAATGTGGAATGAAATGGCATGTTATGTTTTCTTTTTTAGGTTCTCTTCAAAGATGGCATTTTCCAGTGGAAACGGCTTGAAAACCTTATCGTCCTCGCAAAGGAAAATGTGACCAAAATGAGCAGCAACCCAGCATTGCAAAAAGAGACATTGTATATTATCCTGGCCTTGCCAATTTTTTCCTTGCTTTAACTGGGTATTTCAGAACCTGTGACTACTTGGAACTTCGTTTTCAGGAAAAATTCAAGAGACTGGCAAGTTCAGAGGAAACTAGATCTCACAGATACTATCAGGGACGGAGCTCGTCTTTTTTTAATCGATGAAGGAATCCGTAGACAACTTATTCTTGCTTTGACAGAAGACTCAAAGCTTCATATTCAAGAGGTTTCTAAAACTGAAAACTGCATTTGCCTTTACTTTTTCACTGTCTTCTTTGTCAGCCTAAATGAATTGTTAGATGCTAATATGTATTGATGTCCTTTTCCAGCTTGTGGATGTATATAGACTACTTGAAGGTCAGGTAGACATACCATCAGTAGCTTTGGAGGTAGCCCGAGGTAGAGCCTCTCTTTGACCAATTACATTGACATCTATTTCAGCAACATCATCTTATTTTTAATCAATCTTCTTCTGATATTTGTTTACTTTTGCTTTTGTTTTCTTTTGGGTAATTTTGTGTTGGGTGTGGGGGTGGGGACTGCAGACCTACCTACAGTTGTTCGTGATCTCATGCTGTCCTGGACTGACTCAGTTTTATCAGACAGATAGTGGGTGTCTTTTTTAACTATTGTACCATATAGACCTCTCATTCAGAGAGGAGTTTTTTTACATTGTCATTTTTATACCAGTTTTCCCTCGTGGAGAGGAGAACCTATTATTTCATCTTGTAAAACTAGTACAGGTGTTGTAAAATCACGTATAGGTCGATTATTTGATTGTATACAGAATAGGAAGTTTTTCTTTTTTGGGGGAGATTTGCAGTTTACTTACAGTAGTCAATTCCCCGAGAAGCCAAGACGGCGAGAACACGGTACCTTCTTTTCCCCTTTCCGGGAGGAGGGTTTGAATCCACATTATCTCCGGGTTTCATGTAATCTGATATACTCAGTATTTTTTTTATTGAGCAATGCTATTATACTTGTTGCTCTTAATTGCCTGTCCAATGGAGAGAGAAGAAAAAAGCCTTGTGCAACCAAAAAAAAATAGAAGAAATAAGCCCGCTTACGTTTCACAATGTAGGCTTAGAAATATTATGAGTTTTTCCTGCTCAATCTATACATATATTATATAAACTAGTTATTCAAAGCATGTAAAATGTAAAATTACGATGGATACACATGTTTTATGTAAAAGCGAAATAAACAGTCAATTTTTTATTTAAATAAGATTGTTGGCGATAATAATCAGTAAGTGTATCAGGACATTTCAACCAGACTGACATTTCTATAGCATTCTCATCATCTAACTCAATCCAGCATATTATTAAAATTAAAATAAAATAAAATATAAATAACAAATTAACAGAATTTAAAAGAATATCCATTACAAACATAACTAGTAATAAATGAAAAATAAAAATTTGAAGCATTCTACCATTAAGTAGGAGTAATTATGTTAGCGGTCCTAGATGTCAAACAATCTATAACCTAGTTACCCTCCCGTTAAATGTGGGTAACAATAAAATTCATCTGATCGAGTAAATTTAAACATATATCTCAAGTAGTACGTGAATTTCAATGGACATTTTGAGATTTATAATGAAGAATGGTCACCAAATAAACGAAATCACTTTCCAACCATAATTTTTACCGTCCAAAGATTCAAGCATAGACAATCCTATGGATAGTATCAGTCAACTCAACATTGAAAGCAAACATGCGTCAAGGTGAATAGCGTAACAACCCTTAACATTATCTAGATAATCGAAAAATGCATCCACAACCTGCGAGCCCAGAACAATCAAAAGTCGTTCTATTCGAGTTCACCTTAATCCAACCTGATTGGGGGAATGCAAAATTTTTTTTAAGATATACCGGGTTCTAGAAGGACGGTCTGAAACATAAAATTGGTAAAGTGTTAAAAGCTTCTTAATTGAACTCTATATTATACCAATCTTAAAGGAGAATGTTTCATGAACAGAAAGCCAAACTAGGCAAAAGCTTCAGCAAATATAAGTTTTCTACCCTCAACTGTAACTTGGTTATGAAGAAAGCACACCACCCAAAATACATTGATAATGGAAGTCTGTCATAAACTCTCCAATTGAGTGCTAAAAGATACATTCATCGTCGTCAGCCAAATATCTAAGAAATTACCGTCAAGCTTGATATCCTTCTTAAAAACACTTGACACTACATCCCACAGCCCACGAAAAAAATGACATTCTATAAAGAAACGATGTAAACCCTCATCTGTGGCATAACAAATACGACACTAGGAAGGAAAAATATAACACGAGCATGCAACACATAATCAATAAACATATTTCATGGAATAAACGCCAAATGAGGATAAACCAACATAGTGGAATAAATGACATCCAAATATGCTTATCCCAACTAATACAATTCACAACCTTAGAAAGAGAGGCATATGTAGCTTTACAAGAAAGAACATCATTTAAATAATGTGCTAAACTAACGAGTCTGGATCAGAGCTAACTACCATCCCCTCAATCTAAAAACTAACCGCTAGATGAGAAGAATGAAAAGACACCAACCCTCTCGGATCAGTGTACACATCTCTTATAAGAAACTTTAAAGGGGGATGTAACCGATGGCAATCATCTACCAAATCAATCAATGGATTTCTTAGCCAATTGTCTATCCAAAAATTGGGCTTAGAATGACGACCAACCAACCATATAGACTCAAGTATTAAAGAAGCGTAATGATATTTTAGGCTAGGCCACACATAAGAAGAAGCGTACCATGGCCTCGGTAGGTGACACGTGTGAAGTAACATGCATGATGATAAGTGAAAACCATATAGTCATTACTCAATAACCTCCAAGTGAGTTTTTCCAACATTACCTTGTTAAGAATGCAGGAATCCTTGATGCCAAGATCACCTTTCTCTTTAGGATTGCAACAAAACTTTTAAGCCACTTGAGCAACCAAAAGAAGTTTCTAATAGCATTATTTTAATCCTTCAAAAATGAGGAATGCCAACAATAAATTTGTAAAGAGTGCAAAAATGAATCTTGGATCACTGAATTAATGAGACATAGTACGTCTTCCATAAATAAAGTTAA